>JAPEVF010000126.1:74998-101953 GCA_029747585.1 Pleurotus djamor | reverse complement strand
CTACTCCCACCTTCCTTCCACCTTTACAGTACATCCTGTATAATATTCATTAGCGTAATCACTGATACATACAGTACATATTTTTGACGCGACGCGAAACGACTCCGAGACGTGTTGTTTTATTGCCAGCGCTTGTTTCGGAAACCACAACCAGGTCACCTCCATCACTTCACTTTGCCGTCCTTTGAGTCCAGTCCAACGATATGCCCGACATTTCCATTACCTCTTCAAGCTTCAAGTTTTTCAAATTATATGGGCGGCGGCCTTTCTTCAGCTATATCACGAATATGAACGTGCAGTTTGACCCCTACTAGTACAGAGCAACTACTCTACTGAGTGCCAACCCATGGTGAAGGAGCCTCTGGTGGTTTGCGGTGCGTTGATTTTTATTGCATGTAGATGAGGTCCTAATCATACTTCAGTGACCCGAAGACACGCTCGTATCATGTCTCTCTTGAATCATACACGCGAAAATTGGCCGCATGTTCGTTCCGTCGACTAAATTTCCAACCGTGGACGCTCCGAACATCTCAGCAGCAACCCGTCCACCCTTTGCAGCACGAATTGATGACCTCGGTCGGATGGATATGTCCTTGCACTCCTTGGTCTTCCGACATTACTTCCAGTCAGGCTCTTACTAATACATACATCTCGTTGTGATGAAATGCCGTGGTACGTTTGTTCAGTGAAACTCAATTTTGCTTGCCCCATGTCCAACAGTCCACGCTTTAACCTTAGATATCGAAATGAACTCGGCCCACGACTATCCGCGGAGTATACCCTTGAAAGATAGTCAGAGCTTTTTCGTTGGCTTATTCGATCCCCGAGAGGACTTGATTGAATATTGCCCATTGTATACACTCACTTGGTAGCCGAAGTTGCTCGAGGCTATGTTTAAAGCGGACAAATCGAGTCGAGTTTTGCTGATTAGAAGCCTAAACATTCTGTTGTATTCCCGATTGGATTCGCCTCGTGTTGTGATCAATCCCCGATAATTGCACTGGTCTGGCCTGCAAGATAAGGTGCGTATCAACGATCGAATGTTTTTGTTTCGTGCTGATAGGTTTCTCCCCTCCAGCAGCCAGCGCTCGTCGTTGCCTCCCTCGTGTATCACGCACCTCAAGTAAGATAATGAGCAAGTGTAACGCGGTATCAGTACTTGAAAAACGTGGAGGGTGCTTGTAAATCCCAGGGTAGACGCACCCTCATTGTCGCTTCACCATTACGGGATTCATTTCAGAAACCACACGAGCATGGTGCTTGCCTCGATGAAACCACCTGTTGCGGCAGATAATAAGCCTCCGTTGCGAGTCAAGTTGCCTTCTCACCACTCCCCGTCATCTCGACGTCGCCCACACACATACATCCCCTCTCTAGCTTTCCAAAGCATTCGTTTCGCTCTCCTCTGATTATCGCCCCAACATGTCGTCCAAGTCTCTACGGAGCCGTATGGGGTCCGCGGTGCGCCGGACTTCGACCCTTCTTATGGCTCGTCCAGGCACGCCTTCGCGCGCTTCCTCTGAAGGCGACGCCAATTCTCTACACAAGATTGATACCACCACGTCTAGCTCTCCTCCAAGATCCCTCTCYGGCCGCAGATCGTCCGACGCTCTAGCGCCTCCTCCGGCCGAACAATCGCATGTCCCAAGTCCCATTGCAGAAAGCCCCGCTAGAGAAGCTGCTGCCTCCGAGGAGGATCATGCATCGAAGCTTCCTGTTGGACCTTCGCCTTTGGCTCAGCAGACCGCTGTTGCGGCCGAACCCCCCGCCCCTGCTCCTGCTGCTAGCGAGCCTTCGACCACTGAGCCTGCTGCGTATGTTCCTCCGACTCTTTTACCTTCTTCGGCTGCTGCCGGACCGGGTGCTTTTGTTGATGAACCCGAAGACATGTCGACGGGCCATGAACACCATGAAACAGTAAAACCCACTGAGGAGACTCCTGCACCACAAGCTGAGCCTGCGCCCGCACCAGCACCAGCACCAGCACCAACCGAACCGGTTACTGTACCCGCTCCAGTGCCAGTACCAGCAGCAGCACATGAGCACGTTGAAGAAGCCGTAGGAACAGATGAGGTGTTGGTCGTCGCCCCTGCTCCTGAGCCGCCTCTGGCCATCGTTGACGAATCAAAGATTCCCTCTTCTTCCTACTTTGACGTGGCCAAGCCGATCGCTGATGAGCCCATTCCTGTCGATGACGCTCCGGTTGCTATCCCCCTCGATCCTTCGCCAGATCCCGAAAGACCTATTCATAACATCCAAAGTCCTACCGCCAACGAAGACGTTGCTACCACGGACATCCACGCGAACCCATGGGGAGCCTCAACTAGCGAGCCTCTTGGCTTTTTCATCCCATCTCAGGAAGGTCGTGTTACGCGTCCTGCTAGTCGTTCTTCGATGCGTCAACCTGGAACTGGTCGCTTGACTGCTAAATCGAGTCGATCGTCGTTGAGGGCTATCAACACCTCCGCCCCAGTAGAGGAGAAACACGTCAAGATYGTCAAYACTCCCATTGTCGTTGGCGGAAACTCTGCTGCTCCTAGCACTGAGGAAGAAGTTCATACMCCCGTRCGCAYGAATGTTGAACCTTTGGCTCCCCCGAGTACTGGGCGAAGAAGTCGTTCTCCCAGCRTTAGCTCTCGGTTCGTTTCGCTTTGTCTGTTCTTCTCGMGTATTGCTGATTCTCATTTCSACTTTTTAGGGCTCCCAGCGACAACGAAGACCCCTTCGCTGATCCTCCTCATATGCCCCAACCTGTCACCTTACCACAGTATGTGCTCGCTTTTCTATAGGCTTTACTTTGCGTTCTTACATCTATCTCAGACCGTATGTTGTGGAACCACAACGAGCACCCGCAGAGCCCTCTTACCACACCAATGGTCACGGAAACGGGTTCAACCCTCTCGTTCTCCCTCTTCCTGCTCTCAATGACGTCATCCCCAACAAGTCTACACAAAGTCTCGCAGTCAGTAGTCGTGGTCATTATGAGCATGATCTACATGAGTATGTCTTCTCTAATTTATTGATACTCGGTCTCTAAACTCAGCTTCTCCTTAGTGAAACTCARCCTCTGCTTTCTAYYTCTCGCGGACTTACGCCTCAAGCCTCCACCATTGGCATGCCAGTCGCYGAYGTTGCTAGAGATTCCTCCCAACCTCTCCTCCACCAATTTGGCTGGATCGAATACATTTTGCCTGACTCATCTTTCTACTATGTTCACCCTACCCTCCGCGTCACCACGGACATCGATCTTCGYAATATCCAGAACCTCGATCGYGTAAACAAGTAYCTTGARCGCAAGGATGGTGGATCGAGTTATGGGTATGGTACYCTYGGYTCGAATAGCTGGGAGGTYTGGTTGAGAGAYGGGTGTCCTCCGGGGTCRAAGAGGAGAGGACCGAAGGATGATTTCGTCAAGTGCTGGATCGACCATAARCGAAGGATTTTGACGTACAATGCACCTGACGCTCGGGATGGYRRTRGTGAAGARGAAGATCGTGAGTTYCCGNCTKTGAATNYACTGGTTTRCGKMGTATTGAYTSTCTCTTTGTTAGGCCTYGATATGGAATACCGGTACTGGTCGTTCATGGAGGCTCAYCCRTCTCATGTGACGCTACCAGCTGGTGCTCGCRGCGAAGCCGTCGAAGTTTTGACTTGGTCATACACAGGTCRGTCTTTGRGCARTCTRTTYGTGTYTCTTTWTATCCTTAYCTCCGTGTAGATCGTCTACTCCCTCGTTCGCAAGGCCCRCCTCCACCATTCACCCAAGAGGAATGCAACGAACTGACCACCCTKCTRCGGTCCTTCGGAGGTATGYGTCCASCATGCGTTSSTCTYKYGTATTTGCTAAATTTTCSTTTCAAGATGCYCCGAGCAACGAGGCCCTTCAGAATGCCGTCCACACCCGAATCATCTCCCGTATTCTCCTCCGAGTCGGTGCGTGTGGCCGATTGCTTGAGCTTCNNATATCCCCAGCTRACTTACTTCTATTAGCCCAATCCCGTCAAGCTTACTTCCGTCCCAACAAGCCGCTTCCTCAGGATGCCACTAAGGACGGKTTGGCGAAAGCAAGGAAAAGAACGCCACTCCGTCAGGCRCTTGCGGACTTCGTGATCGGCTGTCTCTGCCTTGGTATYCCMTACCTCTTCTTCAACCGGAATCATCACCAYAGAATCGACGAAGAAAGYGGCCTCCGCAACGCCGCTCCCGTCCTTGTCGTYGGAGCCTGCACATGCCTTGTGGTGAGTCCACATATCATATTTCATGACTTCGCATGACCGAACCTCGTCTATCGAAAGGCTGCGATTGTCTTAAGTGCATCTGTAACCTTCCTTGCTTTACCAGGGTTGGATAATATCTCGCGGATTACGGCGCTTGTGGCGATCATCTGCTCCACGGCTAGCATGGCTTCCTCGGTCGTCGCTCTATTCCGATACAAGGCAGATTTGGAGCGGCCAATATCGATTGCAGTRAATGGYGAAGGCATGATGGCGCTTTCSGGGCGYAACATCATATTGTCGTTGCCTCTCATCCTCCTCGTTTATGCCATCATCTCCTTCGTGGTCGGAATCGTTCTGTATTCATTCCGTGGCATGAAACTCACCAATACGGCCCTCATTGCCGAACCATTTGGCGAGTATACTCGGTGGACGGTCATCGGCCTCCTCGCAGGTCTGGGAGGCATGTTGACGACCGCCGTGGTGATGCTGAGGCGGTGATCCATGGGTTTTGTTTCTCTTTTGTACCACCTCCCATTACTCGCATACTTGTACACCTATTTATCACTTTCCATTTATGCCTCTCACAAACGGATGTATCTTTTGTACAAAAAACCGATGGGATAAGGATTAACGAACATGCATAACGTGCCGTANAATTCATAGAAAACTACATTATAATGACTTCAAGCCTCCGAGTCTCGGCGACCGTCTAGCTCTGGTCGCTCACCCTTACCGATAGCATTGAGTTGCTCTTCCATCTTGTCAAGTTTGCGGAAACTATGTGAAAGGACACAAATCAGCATGAAAGGTTAGAGAGMTGAATGGAATGAGACGTACGTGAAGAAGAAGATAGTTCCAACGATCCAAGCAGTGACACCGAAAGAACCGAAAAGCCATGTGAACTTGGGTTCGACGTTGACGGCAACGAGGGCGAAGTTGAGAGCGGAGGAAAGGGCGGTTTGGAATTGAGAGAAAGCCATGACGACGGATTTCATGCTCTTGGGGGCTTTGGTGAATGCGTATTCGAGGGAGGTGATGGAGGCGAAGATTTCGGCCATGCCGACGAGGATGTAAGGTCCGGAAACGACCCAGACGTTGATGTTGGCGGGCCATGGGTCACCGTTGGCGTCTT
This sequence comes from Pleurotus djamor, assembly GCA_029747585.1. NCBI lineage: Eukaryota > Fungi > Basidiomycota > Agaricomycetes > Agaricales > Pleurotaceae > Pleurotus > Pleurotus djamor. The sequence goes on along the minus strand of JAPEVF010000126.1, from coordinate 96,604 downwards.
CACAGGCGGAAGGCTCGTTGTCGTGGCATGGGGATTGTTCGAAGAGGAATTTCTGGAGGATGGCGGCGTACAACATGGCTGGAAGGTTATATTGTTAGTGATTATGAGATAGCTTCGTCTGGAGGAGTAACTCACCAAGACCAGCGACGAGGAAACCAGCGTAGATACGCTTGATAGGTGAGAAGTTGATGCCCCAGCGGCGGAGGGTAGGGTAGATGATCTTATCGAAGATGGGGATCATGACGATGATACTGATCGGGTTCAAGTTCCTATAATTGGTGGTGGTGAGAAGAGAGAGGCGCGACCTTCGACTTCAATACGAACTGGATAAGATCGTTGGGAGTACCGTTGAGCTTCATGCCAGCGGCCATTGTTCCGAGGTTACCATCAATTTGGGAGTAGCCTTGGAAAGAGGGTAAGTCACAGAACGGCGAAGATACATAATGGAGGAGACATACAAAGCCAGAAGAATGGGTAGAAGAGGAAGACCTGGCAAGCCTTGACGGTACGATGAACTTCACCGACGAAGTCATCGTCCCAAGTAATCTTGGAGGGCTTGGTTCCCTTGGGGTAGTAACCTAAAGAATTCCGTCTCAGCGATCGATTAGAATTTTCAAACGAGATGTCGCTTACTGGGCTTGGCAATTTCCCAGAAACCCTCAGCTCGCATGTTCTTCACAGTGCGAACTGGGTTGATGGACCAGCGAGGTGCCATGCACATGGCAATGACACGGACAGTCTGAATTAGATTGGTCAGACGATGGCTTTATGGCTTGGCTATGTGTGGGTCTTACCTCAAGGAGGACGGAGCCACGAGGAGGTGTCTTGACGTATTTCTTTTTACCGAGGAGGAGTACACCTGGTACCAGAGCGAAGATGGCCGTTGGGACGAGGAAAGCCTTCCAGTAACCGTGATCACGAGCAAGGAAAGAAGCGGAGATAGCACCACAGGCTCCAAGATTGATAGCAGCGTAGAACCCTGGCATCATGAATGTGCGGTTAAGCCTGGCGAGTAAACTTGCATCGAATAAGACTTACAGAGGTAAATACTTTGGATCGTCAGTGAAGGGGATTTGATGACGACCTCGCCGGAGGGGAGGGTTTCTGATGGATGAGACTGAGCGAATGATATCGACGTCAAAATACGAGACCTTACCTTTGCGAAGACGACCGGTGTACTGCTCAGCAATCATGGGGGATACGTTGGCCTTGATAGCTCCAGCACCGAGACCCATGATAACGATTGAAAGGACCAAGAGACCAAGGGCGACATTTGGCTCAGCCAATGCAGAGGGGGAAGCACCACCGACGAGGATGATGTGACCGGCTCTGGTAAAAGTTTAAGGATTGTGGGAAGGATCTCAGGTGACGATAAAGCACTTACAAACAAACCAAGGAGAAGATCATGATAGTGTTGTACCTTCCCCACACTGTGTCGGCGAGGATACCACCGACGAAGGGAGTGATGTAGACCCAGAAGCTGTTGAACTATGGTAAACTGGTCAGACGGTGAAGCAACCGTTGTAAAAAAGGATACACTCACAGTTCCTAACGCACATTACGAGGACCATAAGGACCCGGGAGCAGGGGAGATTAGATGGACTTACGAATGGCAAACGACTTCTGAACACCCTGGTTGAGAGCGCCAGCGACACCATTGGCAACATCAAAGACAACACGACCATCATTAGAGCCTCGGGGCAAGGGAGCACGAATATAGTTGTTGAAGATATTCGTGGTTCCATAGTATGTCCAACTGGGGGGTTCGACGATCAGCACCAATGCCTCTTCGTGCGTTGATCATGCTTAGCTCACCGTTCAGCAAACTCTACGATGACGACCAACCAGGCCGTGGGGGGTAGAGTGTCCGCCACATGTCTCAGCGTGTCCAAGTCGTGCTGGGTAACACCTTCTGAGCCATCAATGATAGAATCACCGTCGAGCTCGATCTGCTTCTCGTCGAGAGACGATACGCGGGCCAAGGCTTGGTCAACGACCTTGTCGTCGGGATATTTGGCGTCAGCAGAGGAAGACATGATTCTTGTCGGCACCAGCAGGACGGTCCTCTAGGGAAGAGACGTGAGGAAAGCTGGAATGATCCAGCGAACTATAAGTAACAGCCGAAGTAACTACATGGGGTACTTCTTTTCGATAAGCGTGAGGGGCGACTTGGAACTAACCATGCGGTGGCTTAACTTGGCACATAGAAGCCATGGGTGCAGTGGAACTGGACAAATCTGCACCGGATCCATTGATATCGGGCGACAGATGGAGGTACGCGAAAGACGTTCTCATGCCACCTTTTTCCGCAACAACGGGGTTCAACTAGATAAAGAATTTCAGTCAATTTCATCAATAGGAAACTCGGTAAGACTGTCGCGTCACCGACACTAGGCCCGACATCTGGCTAGTCCAAATTGTCAGAGGATATACATCGCTGGCAACCATGCAACAGTGAGGTGGTGGCGGAAGCATATGGATTTGGCACATGGCGCGGAGCAAATTTAGCTCGCGCGACCACCAGTTCACACGACGGAGTTCCTCATGCATCCCAATGCCAAGCCTTTACATGTCGGGCAGACATATGCCAGCGTATCGCATAAATTTACTGGCTTCGGTTAGACTACACCAAAGGCATGAACTTCAATCAATGTGCACCTCTGGCAATTTGCGCAATTGCTCAGGGCCTCTCAGTCCTCAAGGAATTCTTAGGGTTCAATGAGGCCGTCGAACCCACTTTGTCCCCTCAGATACCTTTATTTGTCTCAAAGAACCCATATGTACATGTCCAGATCATCACCTTTGAAACAGCTGGACCCTTACTGGTTTACGATGTACTTCCCTTCATTGAATCAGGAACGGAGGTTGAAGTGATTGAGAGTATTTATAGGTTGCTAACAGCGCTCGCCTACGGCAACTCTGCACGGAGCCCATAGACTCGGCGACCGATGAGCGTAGTGTACAAATTTCTCCATCAAACAGGCGTCGTCGCCCTGTCTCTGGCTGTCCAATAATTCCCATCTCAGGCCAATCTCAGACCCGTCCATGTGGAAGCATCTCAAGGGTCATTGTTATCATTTCTAACACTCCCACCTGCCCCTTTAATACCCACCCCAATACTAGGTCCTTTGGTTGACCTAGCATTGATTGATTGCTAAAGTTAGCACTGCGATGTCGTCAGATAGGTGGTGCATCAGGAACCGTCATGGGAGAATATACGCAGTGACGGTAAGAGTGCTCACGCAGTAGCTCCAACCTCAGCTGTATCCTGCTTAAGGGAAGGCGATAGAAACCTCCAAAAGAGGTGAGAGGACATTTCGTCCCATGTTTTAAAAAGATAGGAGTATTGACAGGAGAAGAGCGGAGCCTTGCCGATTTCGGGCTGTGAGGTCCTCACGTGCAATGCTCCCACGCTCCAAACGTGGTCACGCGTCACGGTGGTCCCCGTCGTTCCAATATTCATGCAAACCAAATGCAAACGCCTAAGGACTGGGCGAATGAATGTGCTAGATGTAAGTCTCTCGGATATCCTTTGCTCTCAGACAGCTGATTTGCTGGTCTCATCCAGAGCCTTCTGACAACTGTCGTGTCCCCCAAGGTAGCTGTTGGAAACCAACCTCAGTTTCGAGAGGATGACGGTTGTCGATGCGCTGGACTTCGCGAACCCCCGCCTCTGGAGGCTCGTTAATACATGGGCAAAAACGCACTGCGGACTCACGAGTCACGAGGTCCTTGCCTATCAGAAACAGAATGGCTAACGGCGTCGGGGATCAGTCTAAATTGATGGCTCCCCCTTTCAGCCTTGTGAGTCTCGAGAGACTCTGAGGTGCCTGCCACTTTTAAATCTGCCGGCTTACCTCTGGACATCCCAGTTGCTTCGAACTTTCCGCGTTCTGTTACTACGAAAACCTGGTTCTCATAGGCGCGCCGCATGGTCACAGGATACTGAGTTTGCTTCTGGAAGGTTACCCATTTCTCAGTGCTAGTGTTCTCTGAGTAACGATGAGAGCATGTGCTGTTCCTTCTCCCGCTCGCTATAAATTCGCCCTATAAAACCAGGAATGGTTCGGAATGCTCAACGGTACCATAACGATGCTTTTATTATCTTTCATCTTTCTTGCTCAATGCTTGTCTTCAGCCGCGTATTTTTCTCCCAACTCGACTGGAATACGGATTCAACATGGCTTCGAACGCGTCTTTGTGCAGGTATACCATCCTCATGATGCCGACGGTGGTCTTGCTCACGAAACCGCCAGCCTTTTGGAAACCATGGGTTTCGTGTCAGAGCGAGTATCATGCGAGATCCATCTGGGCATGAACTTTCGGCTCTGCTTGACCCACCACTAGAAGGTCCTGGAGGACTTCAGGGCCTCTCTTTTGATATTCGACTTCCTTTCCAAGGCAATACAACGATTCGAAACGGTGATCTTGTGTCTGAAGTCTCTAACGGCTCGCTGTCTTTCTTTCGCGTTGAGCCCAATGGGACGCGATCGCTGTTGTTCTCGGAGTATACGGACACGAAGGCTCTCCCGGCCCGTTATTACCGTCAAGATTTTCGGGCCTCTAGTTTCGAAGCCCAGTACTCTTTCACATCCACTCCAGATGAACAGTTCTACGGGGCTGGACAGCAGGCATGCTGTAAGGACCATTCTGTGAACAAGAAGGGACAGGTAATTGATCTCATCAATTACAACTCGCATGTGCCTCTCCCGTTGTTCATGTCAAATAAGGTGAGAATATTGGGTTTCCGAAGGTGGTCGGTGCGCTGACCGTTTGCTCAGGGATATCTCCTCTTTTTCAATATGCCTAGCCAAGGCCAGCTAGGTGAGGAGTTCCATTCCAGTCGAGAGGCCCTCGTCGCTAACATCATCTAGAATTTGGTGCCCTTCGGACTAGACTCATCGCAAGTGAAACCACGGTGGTCGATTATTGGATGTATGTCTGGCACAAACTCTATTGTCCTGGCCGATTTCTCATGGTCGTTTAGCACAACAGCACCTGTCGGAGATTATGACGCACTTCAACGGCAATACACTGGAGTTACTGGTGGGTTTATATTACTTGATTATCCACTCCATCTCAGGCACACTTGGCTGAAACATCTTCCAGGCCGCCAACCCACTCCGCCCGATTTCCTGCTTGGTTATCAACAATCCAAACTTCGCTATTACAACCAAACGCAGATCGTCGACCTAGCGCAGCGTTTTCATGATGAACAAGTTCGGGTATCACTCATCGTGATCGGTGAGCCTTAATCTAAAGCCGACATTGCTTGTTGTTGATATGTTGTGATTGTAGACTTTTTCAATTGGAGGTTCCAGGGTGACTGGTATGTCGCGTCGTATCCCTTCTTTACGAGACCCCTTCTAATGCACCAGTTACTGATCAGGTCGTTTGATGCTACGTTATGGCCTGATCCCGAAGCGATGGCCAAAAAANGTCAAATCGTTGACTGGCGCAGAGCTCATGGTCTCGCTTTGGCCGAGCGTCGAAGATCTCTCGGAGAACTACATCCCCATGCAACAAGACGGGCTTCTCGCGACTACCAGGGATGGTCCCGGGGTTCAAGATTCCTTCCAGGGCGTATATACTCGACTGGTTGATTCCACGAATCCAGCCGCGCGTGAATTCTTGTGTATGTATCATGCTTTCTTTGGCATCCCCATGCTTTGCTTAGATGTTGACTGGGCTTATTCACAGGGAAGCGCTTAAACGATAGTTATTTTTCGAAAGGTATTCATAACTTCTGGATCGACCAGGCCGACGGTATGTTTGCTATCGTACTACCATCATGGACTTACGCTAAGCTTGTCTGGATCAGGTGGTACCTTGGGAGAGCCTTTCGAAAACAGTGCGCACCTTCTCTTCTCTTTCGTGCAAGATTCACTCATGCGTAAACTAGATGGTCAAAATGCCATCAGAAGCGTCCCCTACGCTCGGTCCTTTGCTCAGTATTTCATCGGAACGCAGGAAGCAACTGGGAAAATGTACCCGTGGTTCCATCAACAGGCCATCGATGAAGGACTCCATAATCTCACAGGGACGACAAATGAATCTACTTCTTGTGAATTCATGTCACTCACGAGAAGCACCTTCGCCGGCGGACAAAGATTCTGCTCGTACTTGTGGAGTGGTGATACATCAAGTCGCTTTGATGTCTTGTTGCAGCAGGTTACGGCTGGCGTGTCTGTTGCTGCTTCGGGTATCTCATCGTGGACGTTGGACATCGGAGGCTTTGACGGTTTGAATGTTGAGTCAGCTTCGGTGAGAGTGTTTTCGGTGGTTGTCGCCTTGCGTCAAGCCTCATGGGCTTCCTCACTTAGGGTAAAGAATTATTCGTGCGATGGTTCGCAATGGGTGTCTTCCTTCCCTATGTAAGTCGCCCCGCGAACCTACCCTGATAGTACTGATTCCATTTTTCAAGACCCGTGTTCATGGGTATGGCATTCACCTCCCGCCTGTGATTCACGATGTTTCTGACTTCTTAGTGCAGGAATCGCGTCTGTTCAATCCCACGTCCATCATTTCCTCCCATAGCCAACCCTTGTCCGAATGAAGTGTGCAGTTTCTTTGCCTCGAAGCACCTTTCATTTACTGATTAATGCTTTCTCAGCCCTGGTCATATGGTGACCAGAACTTCGTGATCATCAAGAAGGTTAGTCATGTATCAGGATGTTGGCACCTAGTGACTTACGGTACTTGTAGTACATCGACTTGCGTTACCAGCTGGTTCCTTACGTCAAGCAACTTTTTGTGATGCTTCAAGCCACGGGCCGGTCCATCATGCGCCCCTTGTACCATGATTTCTCCTTGACAGATTCTTTCGTTGTGTCTGGAACTGCCAACAATGATCCACTTATCACTCATGAATATATGTTTGGTTCGTTTCTCGGCTGGAAGAAATCTACCTCTGACTAATGATACCTCAGGACCGAGGCTGTTGGTAGCGCCCGTTGGCGTCGAAAATACCACCATTCATGACGTCTATCTACCTAAATTGTCCCAGGAAATGACTGCGCAAGGGTTGCAGTGGCGGCATTGGTGCGAATTCCTCTCGCGTAGATGCTTAATAATGCGTATTGATGTTGTCATAGGTGGACAGATACAGAGTTTGGACAGGGTGGTTCGAAAGTCACAGTCGACGCGCCGCTGGATCAGATCCCAGTATTTTTCTTGGGTTCAAAGGCAGACATACTCACAGGCCGAGTCTAATACTTGCTCGGCATCCTCCTCCCTTCGCTGTACTTGGTCGTTTCGGCTCTGCTCTTCCGTTTCCTCCGCCTTCTGTACGACCATCCCACGATTTTCATGCTTCTATGTCAGAGTTAGTCGAGTCCCTGCCTTTGTGTAGCCCTTCTATCACCATCCCTGGTGCTTCCAACCACTTAACTTCTCACTGCCTTCCATGCCTATGTACTATTTATATTTCCACTCTCCCCCGTTCGTGATCATTACCGATGATGTCCGCATTCCTTCTCTGTGTAAGCTTCTTTGTACTCTCACTCAGAGTTTTTGGTTCGCCTACCCCATATTTTCAACCCAATTCAACGGGGATCCGGCTCCAAAATGGGTTCGAGCGCATCTTTATCCAGGTACGCTCCTTTCCTGTTGGTCCTACATCAAAGCCTCATCCTTTCCATAGCCATTCGGGAATCATGGCATCCGCGTAAGGGCGAGTTTGATGCGAGATCCTTCGGGTCTTGAGCTTTCCGCGCTGCTTGACCCACCGCTTGAAGGTCCTGGCGGCAGACAAGGACTTGCTCATGATATCAAGCTACCTTTCCAAGGCAGCGCGACTATCCGTAATGGTGACCTTGTCGCTGGGGTTCTTTCCGGAGTTCTGTCCTTCTTCCGCGTAGAGCCAAACGGAACGCGAACTTTACTCATCTCGGAGTATACTGATGCGAAAGCCCTTCAGGCAAGGTACTACCGACAAGATTTTCGCGCTTCCAGTTTTGAAGCCCAGTTTTCATTCACATCGACGCCCGATGAGCAAATTTATGGCGTTGGGCAGCAAGCTTGTTGCAAAGATCACTCTGTCAACAAGAAAGGACAAGTCGTTGACCTCATCAATTACAATTCGCATGTACCTTTACCGGTGTACATGTCAAACAAGGCAAGCTGCTCTGGTCCTCGTCTACGAATCATCTCTCACAGTGACTCATAGGGCTATCTTCACTTCTTCAATATGCCAAGTCAAGGACAGCTAGGTGACCGCATTGATGTCATCTCGTAGTAACTCACCTCACTCAAAATCCTCTTTAGAATTCAGTCCCCTACGAACGAGGTTCGTGTCGAGCGAGAGTACGATCGTTGATTATTGGATGTGAGACAATCGAGCGACCATGTCAACTCAATGTCACTCAGACTGTATGTAGAACGACAGCCCCGGTTGGAGACTACGACTCTCTTCAACGGCAATACACCGGTGTCACGGGTGCGAGCGAAATCGTGCTAATGCTCCGATCGCAATACTGACTCCCACTAACAGGCCGTCAGCCCACGCCGCCTGATTTTCTCCTTGGGTATCAACAGTCAAAGTTGCGATATTACAATCAAACTCAAGTCATTGACTTGGCTCAACGATTCCACGACGAGCAAGTTAATGTCTCGCTGATTGTCATTGGTAACTATGGATGATTTTTTTCGATCGGAAACTCACTATGACATGGTATCCTTTCTGAAGACTTCTTCAATTGGCGATTCCAAGGAGACTGGTGAGACTGACTTATCGGGCTACGTATCAACTTTGCTTACCAACTGAGCAGGTCCTTTGATCCAGCCTTCTGGCCTGACCCCGAAGATATGGTCCGGAAAGTCAAAGAACTGACGGGAGCGGAGCTTATGGTCTCTCTTTGGCCCAGCGTGGAGGATCTATCGGAGAATTATATTTCCCTCCAAGAACAAGGCCTCTTAGCATCGGCCAGAGATGGTCCTGGTATCCAAGATTCATTTGAGGGTGTCTATACTCGCTTGATCGACTCTACGAATCCCGATGCAAGAGAGTTCCTATGTAAGCACTGGGCGTGAGGTCGTCCTCGTACTCATGCCGTTCCAGGGCGGCGGTTGAATGAAAGTTACTTTTCAAAAGGAATCCACAATTTCTGGATTGACCAGGCAGATGGTACGTGATCATGAACGCCTCCACTCCACGACGTCGCCTAATTCATTTCAGGCGGAACCTTGGGAGAACCCTTCGAAAATAGTGAGGGTTTCATATAGGGCAACCCACGAAGCCTACTTGCTGACAAAAACTTTCACATCAGATGGACAGAATATCAGCTCTATCCCCTATGCTCGGTCGTTTGCACAGTACTTTATCGGATCGCAGGAATCTTCCGGGAAAATGTACCCTTGGTTCCATCAAAAGGCTATTGATGAGGGTCTTCGCAATCTCACTGGCGCAACCGTCGATGATACCTCTTGTGAATTCATGTCGTTAACGAGGAGCACCTTCGCAGGCGGCCAACGCTTCTGCTCATACCTATGGAGTGGAGACACGGATAGTCGTTTTGATGTTTTGTTGCAACAAATCACCTCAGGCGTATCCGTGTCTGCATCCGGCATCTCGTCATGGACTGTGGATATAGGCGGATTCGCGGGACTCGACATCGATACTGAATCCGTGCGTCTAGTCAATCCCTCTGTTCTCAGCATTCCCAACCGACCGTCCTCCTTTCCAGGGCAGAGAATTGTTTGTCCGGTGGTTCGCAATGGGGGTGTTTCTCCCTTTCGTAAGCGTTCGTCAATGCCAGCCGTGGTCTTCACTAACTTCTCGGTCAGACACGCGTGCATGGGTCAGTCTTCATGCGTACTTTGAGCTAACACCTGGGTTCATTCTGCCGCAGAACACGAATATGTTCCTTAGCACGGTCGCCTACACCACCTCACGCTAACCCGTGCCCTAACGAAGTATCAACTTTGACGTGCTTCATATGAATTAATCACTAACCCCCTCCATTAGCCATGGTCGTATGGCGCTGAGAACTTTGCAATACTCAAGGAGGTCGGTCACTTCTGTATATTCACAAAAAGTATATCTCTAATCTCCCATCACACCATCACACCCAGTACATTGCACTACGCTATCAGCTAATCCCCTACGTGAAGCACCTGTTTAGCTTGTTGCAGGCGACTGGACGGACCATCATGCGTCCGCTTTACTATGACTTTTCGCTTTCAGACCCCATCGTTGTCTCCGGCACAGCAAGCAACGACCCGCTCATTGTTCACCAGTATATGTTCGGTAAAGCTTAAAGCATCGATCGCCCATCACGTATTATCGAGCCGCTGATCTCTGCTTGTCTGATAAGGGCCCCAACTCCTCGTCGCGCCAGTAGGCATTGAAAACGCGACCACGAAAGATGTATACCTTCCTCAGCTATCTCAGGACATGGTCGATCAAGGACTCAGGTGGAGACACTGGTATCGCGTTCTTCTTTCCAAGCATTTCCTCAATACTCATACAACTGTGTTCAGGTGGTCGGACAGAGACTTTGGCCAAGGAGGCTCTACCGTGACGGTCGACGCCCCCTTGCATCAGATACCCGTGTTCTACATTGGCGAGAAGTCTGGTATCTTGTCCGGAACACTGGCAGACTAACGTGATGCACCCGTCGTTGGCATTCATGATGTGATGATCCTACGTATCTTGAAATCAAGTCATTTGCGAATCACTTCTGTGACTCAGCGCTCAGTCGCTAAGAATGTGACAAGGCCTGGTGGTTTCCTCATGTTATATGAAGAAGGGTATGGAAGGGCGCCGCATTTGGTCTATGGAGTTCCAGAGACTCGCTCCTTCCTCAGTCTCATTCTCGGACATCCCAGCATGCCAATACCTCTGATATTCATCGCTGCTTATGGTGCGGTTGTGGTCACAGAGGCTGCCGTCGTGAGTAGTAAGCTTAGAGTGCATGAAGTCAGAGCTAAAATTTGATAGCTCGCCTTTGCGTTGCGTAACTTGTCTCGAACTCGCGGTCGTAACACGCGCGAAGCTGCCGTTGGCTCAGGAACTGATGCAGAGGGACGGACCAGTGGCACTGAAAACGGGCATACCAATGGGCGAACCCGACGCCCCCATGAGTCCAGCGAGGCTGAACCTCCCAATGGTGTGCCACTGTCATATATTGACGGCGAAGAGTTTGGACGTCCGAGGCTCGCGTCCCTCCCCTCTTTGACAACGCTTCAGGTAATTTCCTTAGGTTTTCATACATATCTAGGCCTAACTCCGTCCGACACCACCTTCGTCTTCAGGACGCTCTCACTTCAGACTTAGAAACCCCGTCTACACTCTACACTGATGATTCTCCATCTGACTTGACAAAATTTACGGATTCCTTGGGTCCGGCATCCCAAGTATCCCAAGGTGTGCCGTATGCGTCACAGAGTCTGTCGCCAGCATCTACCACTGCGGTTGCCCAAAGGCATTCTCGAGAAATTGTTACTGCTCTCCCAGATACGCAGCTATTCTTTGCCACTGCGACACCTATACAGTATTTTGATATATCTACTGCGATATTTGACGAAGTAGATCCCCTTGCTGCCTCGTATTCCTCCTGGGGTTCTGATGCTTCCACGGCACCAGCTCCCTCAGAGTTACTATTCTCTCCCCGCGCCAATGCCAGCAGCGTCGGAGATTGTACGTAGCTTCTATGTAGACTATGAGTGCTCCGTATGCGAGATACTATCTCTATGTGACCTAGATAATAAAAATGCAATCAGACTCAAATCAGACTTTGGTAAAACTTTGAAAATCCGTTCCCCCGTAAACGCTCCTGAGGACCTGATCCGCTCCTATTTCATCAAATCGCTGCCACTTTCCGGTTACTTCGGAACCGACGAACTCAATGAACTTCCACCTTGCGCGCCATGGCCCCAGACCACCACCCGAGACCAATCAATCTATTGAAGTACCATAGACCGCGAATACATCTTAGCGGAGCGAAGATACCCAAGCTCAGTGATGCTTCTAAGAAGTTGGGTCGTCCACAGTATTATTGAACCATGGCTTACAATGAACAGATGTCTGCGAAACCTCGCAATGTATCGTTTACCAAAGCCCGCTGATGCGGTCCCCTTTCCTCGCTCGAAATGCGCGGCTGTTCTTGTAGCACTCTTCGTTGGTCGCAATGGCGATTTGTATGTTTTACTCAACCGCAGATCGGCAACGTTGAGGTCATATGCCGGGGACACANTCTCTTCCCGGAGGGAAGGTAGATCCAGAGGACAGGACTTTCGAAGACACTGCAGTGAGTATCAGTTCAATGACTGAGTTGAATTAGCTCGTGTAACTCACCGTCTGTGCCCTAAACTCAGCGGCGAGAAGCTTTCGAAGAAGTACTCTACTTCGTTTGGCTCAGGTCTCTTACTCTGTGTTTAACATGACCCGCAGATCGGTTTGCCCCGCGACCGAACGAAGGTTCCGTTGCTCTGCGTGCTTCAACCATTTTTAGCGTCCAACCAACTTCTTGTAACCCCGTAAGTCTTCCTTGATAAGTATTCATTTGCAGCGCTGACCTATGTCAATAGCGTGGTTGTGCTCATTTTGGATAACACACTCAGAGTCCGTTCGCCTCAATATATGGCCAGTCATTATCCTTTGTTGATATCGTCCCTTTAGCCTATTCTCAACAAGGCCGAGGTCGCCTCACTTTTCTCTCATCCTCTCGAGTCGTTCTTGTCGACCAAACCTCCATTCCCTCAAGAACCGGAGGTGCTCGAGCTCTCTTCATCGGAAGGTGTTGAGGACGGTGGATACCACAAGTTCTTTGATATCCCTTGGGACGGTAGTGGGGTTGAAGATGGCTATGCTCAACGCTATGTCAGAGTTCACAGCTTTTTGACTGGCAGGGAAGCAGGCGGAACTAAGCCTGTCTTTGGACTTACTGCGTGAGTAATGTTGGTTGACCAAAAATGGACCAACATTGAAAATGCCTCCTGTAGGTGGATCTTGATCCACACGGCTACCATAGGTTACCAACGCCTCCCTTCATTCGACTTTCAACCGCCTGGCGGAACGCCCAGTATCGACGCGCGGATCGCGTACAATATTCTCAACAACGATGACTTACGCAAGAGCTATGAACAAGAAGGAATTGCAATTGAACTAGATCAGCTCAACGCCGTCATTGAAAAGAATCGACTGAAACCAGACGTTCCCGGTACTCTGGCCATGTGCGACCTCCACAGCAACAGCGCCGAAGATTTCCTGGGCCACGGCGTGGTCCCCCCACGGAGTGACAAGGCAGACTATACCATTCGCAGGAAACGCGGCAATGCAAAGAGTAGGCTTTGAATTTCTCAGCACGGTGTGTATATTTCGTATCTTCTCGTAGCGTAACCCATATGAATACAAACTCTAGCCCTAGGAAGACGGCAAATTTATGATTTACTGCCAAGAAAGCCTTTGAACTCAAGTGTAAACCCTCAAGCCTGCGAAGTCGAAATACGCGTTGGTAAAACTACCAGGGTTTCTGTTCACGTAGTCTAGGCCTCAAGCGTCAGCACAGAACTTGGATCGGTCTATTTTTGGCTTTTGACGCACCAACGCAGCTTGATGGGCATCCAGATGACGCGTACGCATTCCCTGCCCAATCGCCACCTAATTTGATACCATTCAGCGTTATTTGCATCGCCGTGTATATCTCAAATGCTCACAGAATGTCAAATTGATGATGATGTTGTGCGCTTTGAAATGTGAGGCGAAGTCACACTGAGTGTTGGGGAAGAAAGCAGATGGCGTGCCCTGGATAGGAGCCGGTTGGACCTAGAGCAACGAGGCAACTAGAAGCAACATACCCATGAACCCGTGTTGACCGTGGTCCCACCACTCCTCACATCGGCAGGAACGTTCCCAGCGTTCCTAGGCCAGAACCATACCTTGATAAAGGTGCTCGTGCGCTCGACGGCGTACCTTGAAAGACATTGAGTGACTTGAACGGAACGACCTAAGAGATACAATACCCACCAGCCTCCGCCGTTATTGTTGAAGCCAGGACCGTAGTTATTGGCTTGTGTCATCCTCACGCCGCACCCGGCGTTGCTATTGGTTGCGACGTTACAATCATTCTGTGCAGACGTTCTGTAATATTTCAATGTAAGATGAATTGCATATCGCGTGGAGAAAGTGATTTTCAATTACCCTGTTTGCGAGCGGGACGCTGGCATCGAACATCCTAGATAAAGTGGTGAACAAAAGCACGGAAAATGTACCAAGATGGAGCTAACCTGCGCTGGTATGAAGCGTAACCTGGTTCGGTGAACGGTCGTTTACACCTTCAACGATGTCGACTTCGCCCTACGTATAGGAGAATCAGGGATTAGACGATGCATTGCGGGGACACCACAACGCGTGTACAACGGTGGAAAAGTGCACCAACTTACTCCATTGGGCCAATTGGGGCCATTCTCCCAGACCTTGATGGAATCATGCATATCAGCAGCGTGTTCATAGGAGGATATATGAACTGTGGCGCTTACTGCTGGCCAGGTGCCACATCCTTGTGGCATATGGCGGATATCGAAGCTATGGATCACAAAAATACTGAGGCGTGTCTTTGGTTCCGAGGAGTTACTACCACATACATTGCGACATGGGTGGTGTACGATTTCTTGGACTGGATACGGACTGAGTTTCTTCCAGGACCACTGGAGCTCAAGACCGTCTTGGAGTCCGCACGTAGGATGAAGGTATTCCCAGAAGCGAACGTCAGGTTCTGCCTTTGGGCCGTACCAGCATCAACGTAATTTCTGTCGAGGAAACGGTCAGGCCGATGTCTGAAGCGTAGAAGGAGATTGAACGAACACTCGGCCGTGAGTGGGGTCTGAGATAGCTTCGAAATTGAAGGTGGTTAGGAAGGCGGTGCCGATTATTTCGTCCTGCATGAAGTACGTCGCCGCCATGACGAGTTGAGGGATAAGAAAGACGGTCGCCACGGTTGAAAATGCGGTCCTCATTGTGTACAGGACGAAGGATGTCTGGTGAGGCTTGGAGGTGAGATTCCGGATTGTGATAGCGGCCAGATGCTTTCATTTATACTGATGAAAGACTTATTAGATCGGCAAGAGTTCGGGAAAGCAGACAAGGAAAAAAGAAATTTGACCAGCGTTGGATAGAGTCCATTCAAAGAATGAACGCGAAGAAGAAAGTCTCGTGAGCGAACAAGCATGAGGGGTCTGACAATTTGGAATTCCATTGTGTCGACCTCTGTAGGTCTAATTGCAGCGTAGCATAAGGAGCATAGTAACGATAGAAGTAGCTTCGAGATGCACGTGTTGGTGATCTGGTTGGTGCCGCGCAGCAGGAGATGTGAGTCTTTCTTGTTTCGTATATCCAATTTTCTTTTTTTCCATGATCGGGAGTCAAGACAGTCTGTTGTTCGGATCTTTATTACGCCGTGCCGAAGTCGTATCAAGTCAACAGGCTTCACGGCAAGCAGTTATAGGCCCGTATAGCCTTGGAACCAAGAATTTTCAATGCCTAAAGGCATATGGCAAACAGCAAAACGTGGTCGATAGAAGCGACGTTGGCGTGACTGAAATAGCTAAAAGTCTAGAAAGTAGAGCCACCTCTGATGATGTGCCTCTACATGGATTTACTTGGCTCTGAAGAAGAAGAGAAAGAAGAAGAGAATCAACACCATAACGAGAAACGTACGAAGGCTAAATTTACCATATGTTATCATGTTGGTTAATCGGAGCCCACTTTGCATCCGAAGGGCTTCCAGGTGCACCATAGTGCGTGGGGACATGAGCGAAGGATGCCAGCACATCAACCGATATCGCTGAGCAGCTGAGCAGTAACGCGTGGTACAAGCGTCGAACCAACTGGCGGTGGCTGGTATCAGGCATACTGGAGGTGTTTGCTAGATGCATAGGCTTAGAATAGCTGACAATTGATACGCTGGCAGATATGTCTCACGTCACCATGACACTGCTTGGGAGCAACTTCGGGAAGTTTTCAGATTTATTGGAGACGACTTTCTGTCAATCAAGTAGACATTTACATAAGATTTGAGCGCAGCCTGAGGCCTGAGTGATTCACCACCTACTGCATGATCGTACTCATACTGAGAGAAATGCAAAAATGTCTGTGACTTCACCGTGCTGTGTGGAAAGTGAGCTTGCGGTTGGCATAAACTTAAAGGAGGAGGAGACTGTTTGGGGACACGTAAACACGACCCTGACAGAAGGTACATGTGACTAGGGACAGACAGGAGGCGGTGGCTGATTCGAGGAAGAACAGCAAGGAGCGTTCCGTCGGTTACATACAATTTACATTCAGGAGAAGTAGTGATGCCTGATACAGAGGCAACTATGGAGATACAAACTATTACAGATCAACGAGAGTCGACAAATGGAAAAACAGATAACAAGTACAAGATGGACTGGTACTGAGAAAGTCAATGCAATGTAGGGCACGACAACCAGGATGATTAATACAATGAACACAATGTTCTAAGTTGATGGACGTATGGAAGGATGCTTCAAGGAAAGCTGGATTACTTATGCAGAGTTTCTAGGAGATCCGAAATCAGAACCACTGCCGATGGATAAAATATCGTCTTCCAAGTCGTCAAAATTGTCACTCGGGGAGAACGAAAGCTCAGATGGAGCCGAGATGGCGGTATGGGCATCAGATAAAAAGGACATTGAAGAAGTGGGTCGTGAGACTAAATCTCCTTCATCAGATGATGTGCCTCGGGCTGTGAATGACAGCGAAGGAATTGTGGGAGAGAAAAACGAAGGGGAGGCTGGCGAAGGCGGTCCAGAGTTCATAACGTTGATTTGAGGAGGAATGGGAGAGGAAAGAGGCGACAGGGCGGTCTGGTACATCGGGGACGGAGCACGAGACGAATTAGGAGACAGCTCCTGTGATACAACAGGAACCATAGGGGGCAGCTCGTGTACCGGGGATGTCGACGACGCGCTCGAGATTGGTGACATCGACCTAGAAAAGCTGGTCTCGCTGATGTTATCGGTATCGTTTGAGATGAAGAAATTCTCAAATCGCTGCGAAAGGGCTATATCACGCTGCTGCGCGACCCACGGGCCAGGCCCGAATGATCGCATCTCGGGCGAAGCGGGCTGCTGTGCGATCATGTTTGGCGAAGCGCTTTCTGCGCGCAACTCTGAGCGCAGCGTAGATTGAGAATTCTGGTGTGTAATTTGTCTCCCAAATCCTGACCCGATGGTAGACGTGGGAGTGGAAGGTTCAGAGTTGAAGATAACATGGGTTGGGGCGATCGCAGCGTAGGGGATTGAGATATTGGACTAGACGGCGTCAGGACATGTAAATCGAGTTGAAAAGGGGGTGACCGTACCTCATCCAGTGTACTCATCTGCTTGCTTGAGCTCGCGGTCTTCCTGTGCCTCAAAGCGCTAGTTCCGATTTCGCTCCTCCATTCACTTAACTCCTTCGCTACAAGATGTTCTAGCTCGATAGAGGACCGGCGATTGTTTCTCTTCTGGTCCCAGTTGTCATCGTCATCAGATTCATTGTCGCTGGAGCCAGGTCCCTTCTTTGAAGCGCCTGTGCTACTCCGGGGGTTCTGAGGAATCGCAATGAGCCCCTGTCTCTCTGCACGACGGGCCTTGCGACGAGCGATGAACTCTTCAGCCCATTGCTCGAGCTTGGGGGCGATGTGGGGTTCATACACAAACTACGGCACCATTTGTTTAGTAGAGGAGATAAGATCCAGAACAAGGCACCCACCTCGTAGAACGCAAGGCTGGCCGCCACCGTGCCAACTGCAGCGAGGATATAGACAGCTGGAGCAGGCATGGATGTAACGAGACCTTGTAATGGAGGAGAACAAGGTAGGAAGCAAAGAGACGATATCTTCAAGCGCCGGCTGCTGCACAGCAGTGCATCCAATTACATACTTCGGCAAATATTGCCCCCGCCGTAATGCCGGTCCGTGACAGACGAAGTCGTTTATACTTCAAGTTCGACCAACCATGAGGTGGTCGTGAGGATGTGGTGAGAAGCACACCCCAAGTCAATTCTCAGCTTGAGAAACAGTGGTTCTATGTTCGCGCACGATTTACAAGCATTTTATCAGGGAAGTTGGGCGCCATTTACTAGTTATTGACGAGCGTGGCGAGGGGAAAAGGAGTGATGCGATTACAAGCTAGAGCGATGGGCCATCTAGATAGTCATAGGGTCCGTAGAAGCGTAGATGATTACACGTTGTGTTCCTGTTGCTTCCACGAAGCGTCGAGCACGCACAGAAATTAGGGGAGCCCTAGGGGGAGAGGAAGGCAGGATGGGGAACATAGCATTTCACCCTCTACGTACAGGAGCAATCGAGGAAGTTGATACCGACGATATGTATCAGATAGTCCGTCTAGGTAGAAGTGTATTGGGAAAAAATCATCCCCGAAATATCCGAAAGTGTGCGACAGACAAAACCCATGGCATCTGCCACTAATCATCAGACTTGGTGGCCCCACCTTTACGATGCTCAGGGATATCAGCATCCTTGGGCTCGTCCTTGTCAGCGGCTTCGCCAACAAACGAGGGAAACCTTTGACCGGAAACCAGTGAGCATTAAAAACCGCAGTGCAAACTAAACCATGTTCACCTGGGCACACCATCTCTTGTCAGCTCCTGGAAGCGATAAACGATGATCGCACCGGTCTTGGGCGGATTTTGGCGCTGTTTATAACTCAAGCCTGTACCAACRTTGAAAGTCTAGACGATGTGTGGCGAAGTTAAGCCAGGCCCTTTTCGGTCGAGTGAATTCATRATGCGCACCTTCCCTGAAGCCATTTTACACTTGAGAGCACCAGTGACACCCTTATTGCGACCTTTTCCCGGTTCGTAACCAATGACAAGGGCCTCTGCGTCATAAAAGGTCTGAGAGATGGCGAGTTCTGTGAGTGCCTCGGAGAGTCGGAGCGAATTACAGGAATACGCGAACCTTGATCTTCAGGAGAGTATTCGATCGCCTGCCTTCGTACAGGCTTCCAGGTTTGCGAAGCATGAGACCCTCCCCGCCTAAGGACTCTATTTCCTGAAGCTTCTCTAAAACGTGGTCTCGGTCCCGAGCTTCGACRTGCTCGACAACATTGACGAACTTCACGGCATGGGAGCCACCGTCTCCAAACGCTGTCTTGAGCCAGGTGAGACGATCTTCGAAAGGGAGGTCGGCTTTAGAGGGAACGTCGAAAACCTAAGGCAAATTAATAGATGAGCGAGCATRTCAAGAGGGTCTGGAACGACACGCACTTGGAAYGAAATGCCTTTCCAATGAGGGGAATTGATAGTTTTGACCACGGATACGGTAGATTGAAATTGCCCTCTACCCCCAAACAGCTCGCCATCAAGGGTGACATCCTTGGGAAGAGCTGGTTCGCCGTTGAACATTGRTATCGRCAGGTCCACGRGAACGAGGGTGCTTACCGTCCAAAAACCATTTTGGGGGAGTAAACAGGTTGCCCAGTCGGCTGAACATGCGAGAGCCATCATAAAACGCTCTTCCAATCGGGATGCGAGTRTGAGCTCGCGTTGRACTATAGAAAGACCGAAGAATCTGTACGCACCGAACTCCATCCAGCTTTTCGGATACCCACCAGCCAGTAGGATCCTGTCCCGTTTCAAGGTCCCATTTGGTTGCGAGCAAAAGGTCTGGAACTTTCTTGGTGGTCTTGGAAGAGTCCTCGTCATCATCACCGTCTTCGTCGTCAGCCGCCTTGCGCTTCTTGGACGCTGGTTTACTCTTGCTGGTAGGCGGAGCTCCATGGGGGTTCTTTAACTTAAGACGCGCAATTTCGTATTTCTCGCCAAGGAGTTCCTTGAGATGTTTGCAAGTACGAGCGTTGACGGGTGCACCACCCTAAATGACATGTGCGTAAATTTCCAAGCCATATTC
The DNA here is from genome assembly GCA_029747585.1 of Pleurotus djamor. Taxonomy (NCBI): domain Eukaryota; kingdom Fungi; phylum Basidiomycota; class Agaricomycetes; order Agaricales; family Pleurotaceae; genus Pleurotus; species Pleurotus djamor. Next base: position 76,730 of record JAPEVF010000126.1, on the reverse strand, counting down.
GTAGGTCTAGATCTTACCTGGTTCCTCCAAGCCTAAGTACAACGATATCGTTAGCTATAAGTCGGAGTGAAAACGGTGCAARCCACRAACCGGACAAGAGCTATCGTGGAGGAAGGGTTAGCTGGCTCGGCATAGATAGAAYACAGGACCTCTGACCAGTAATAATGATCCCAGGTTCGCTTGATCTTGTACTTTGAATTACTATGTTCATAYRGTRTTCAGACAGATTGWGTGGGAGGAGGGGAGAGGCAAACCTAGTCTGAGAACCAACTTCTCGCTCTTCCCCGTCCGCTARAAAYACCTTGGGCTTGACCCCATCAATGGAGRCGAGCTCATCTTCGTTGTCAGCCGCGTCAGATSCCTCMGGTTCGNCNNCATCTTTGRTCTCTTCAATAATWCCTTCCATCNNNTTGNNNTCGYCGTCGTCTTCTTGTTTCGCAGCGGCGGAAGTCTTCACGCGTTTGGAATTTGAGGCRRTGGAAGAAGGCTTACCAGCGCGTGCMTTCGTTGGCTTCYGRGCTGGYTCCTCTTCCTCTTCSTCATCTTCTTCCACTCTCTTACGCTTGGAGGTARCCTTAGACGCTGGCTTCGTGSYTGAMGAAGGTTTTGCTGAACGTCCTACATCAGCTTCGGCCTTCTTACTCTTAGCATCRATCTTGGAAGTGGACGCTGACGTAGTCCGASTGGATCTACGTTTTGGTTTGACGTCTTCTTCTTCYTGATCGTCGGCCGCTGCCTCTGCTTCTGGCTCCTCTTCTTCCACGTCTTTCTGCTTCTTGGAACGAGACCTTGGGACRGGTTTGGCCTTCGCCTTGCCTTTGGCRGGAGGTCCGTCTGGGTTGCGAAGCTTAAGACGCGCTTCTTCGTAGCTGTCACCCAGCAAGGATCTGAGATGCTTGCAAGAACGTGCATTGACAGGTACTCCGGGCTGAAGTCGCAATGAAAACTAATTCAGATAGGAGTTGGAGCACATACTTGGTTCCTCCAGGCCTATTATTTGGATTTTTATGAGGTATCGCTTTATGAGGTTGAATCAAAAAAGCGTACTGGACAGGTGCTGGAAGGAGACATCAGGATACCGGTGATCTTACGAAATGACTGCAACGTACCAGTAATAATGGTCAAATGTTCTCTTGCATTTGTAAACAGCTTTGCTGAGAATCAAGAACCAAGTAACGACGTGAGGAAATCGTTGCACCGCACCAGACAAAGCTAGACTGACCTGCTTTTCGAGCCAACCGACTTCTCTTCGCCATCAGCCAGCCAAACATCGGGAGTGACACCATCAATTTCTTTCAAGTCGTCTTGTGTCATTCGGTTCGGTGGGGAGAGACAAGGGTGAGGAATGTGATGGTAGCGTTGATAGGGTCTTAAATATAAGAACCTGAAGATGAATTTCGCGTCGTTGTGTCTTGRGGTGACGAGAAGTGACTTAGGCTGACTTTGCGCCGGGGGCCACGGAGGCGCGCTAGATGATGGCGCGTGGCGGGCGTGCCTGGCCCTGGTTGCAAGGGACCCTGACTGACCCTGAGGCCNTATGNANNNNTGNACTACGATGCGGCGATGCCTCAGAACATTCCCTTGTCGTATCGTCTGNNCNTNCTGTACATCGAACCTCTGTCGGCACTTGTAGGAGCTTACCATGCCGCTCTACTCCCCAACCTTTATCTTGATTACCTTTCTTTACCGTCCTCCCCTACTGCAGCGGCAACACTTGGTGATGGCCCCCAAG
>JAPEVF010000126.1:0-70727 GCA_029747585.1 Pleurotus djamor | reverse complement strand
GTGACTCTTTATACAGGAAGGCATCGTGAACAAGGCGTTGTGGGTCCATCAAGTTCATCAAGCGCTAATCGCACTTGGCTGTGCCACTGCCGTCCATGGGCTTCTTTGTTTCCTTTAATATCCACTGACCTGTGTTGTTCTACCACCGCAGAGCGGCTATCTTGACAGGTAGTCAACGTCTCCAGGRACATGTTCCCTCCTCGAGGCTTCATAAAACAYWRTTCCAAACGGACGAATTGCTGAAGACAAGTATGCCGTCAATAGAATATTGTARCTAAGCCCACGACGTCGATAAGCACCCACTCCAGGCCTCGAATAGTACTCTATATGAACGGAGGATCGAGGGACACGTTCATTGGGAAGGAGAAAGCTTCGACTTGAGTTCCTTCTTCATCGCCTTCAACTGAGTGATCCATTCTTTGGCTTTGGYACTCTCGCTGTAGCCGAGTCTATCCATCAAAGCTTCAATGYCTTTTTCAATTTTCTTCAATTCAGCTGMGTCTCTCCCATACTCGGCTAGCAGGACAGCGTGAGGAAATGACCTGCAATTTAGTCTGAGAACAACGCACCCCAATCAATGACTGCCTCCACGGGCTCGAGAGGCTGCTCAGAAGCACTCCAACGAGGTCGTCCGAGGTTTGAAGCGTTGGTAGTCCGACCTGGGTTGTTGTGCATCGCGTTTGTGTTGTTGCGGCCTCCTACGATTCCACCATGTATGTTACCTGAGAAGGTATCTCCATGGATCGTCTCGTTTCTTGTCGTCGAATTGTCGTAATTGTGCTGATGACCACGAATATCATTGAACGTTCCGCCGCCGTTGTTGGTATTGATGCTACTTCCTTGAGGAATGCTCGAGTACCTCGAATGGTATTGGGAGGTGGAGGGTGGAGGCGGGTGTTGGCTGTGCCTGCTAGGCATACCATGGGGTTGGCCATCTTCGGCGACGTTATGAGCCAGCGACTTGGGGGTCGGAGAGGGAAGTTAATCGTACCGTAGGGATAATTCATCAGGGACAGAATGTGTTGCGATTTGACCCTCAAACCCAGACGAAGCTTCGTCGTTTTATTCACGGGGTGTATGTCTTGTGGCTTTCAAGCTTTGATGACCATCATCGGCGGTCGTAGATGTTGCAAGCACGCAACCGAACTCTTGTTCCCATTCTGGTAGAATTCCAAGTGTCTACGATTTTCTCGGAGCACTCAACGGGATGCCATTTCCGTCGTCCTCTGTTGCCAGTGTGAACGTAAGCAATACACGAGTTAACGAAGAGCGTACGATATCAGCGCCTCAGGCAAACTAGCCTTACTAGCTCACGTCTGCATGTTGTATGTTCGCCGCGTGCACGGGAACGAGGCTGATCAAGGATGTCTGCGACACAATCACACTGATGGTTCGGCGTCATTGGGGTCATAAGGCAATATTGCGCTGTTAAGGAGGTTGGCAATGAGGACGCGTCAGCGAGTTTACTTGAAGAGGTGGGTTGGACATGGGCTTACCACAGCAGCTGTCCGTGAACACACCACCCATTGTCTGGCCAAAGTATTTCTCTTGGAAAGTTCACCGCATAGGCAGAATGAGCGAGCGTAAAGACTAGGTATACAGGCAGGATCCAAGGAGAAAGGGAATAGGCGCCTTGCGTACTGAGGCTAGCAGGGTCATATTACCGAAGATAGTCGATGCTCTTTGAGGACTTGGTGCATAATAGTGGTATCGCCGCAGAAGGAGCGCAAATGGACCTTGTTCAGGGGCCTTCGACCGCGGATGGGGATCCCTCTAGTCGACTGAGGGGGTACTTGGGTTCGGACGAGCTGTCCCTTGAGTCCATTGACAGGGAGGCGTGCTCGAAAACGAGTAAATTGCGGCTCGAGGGCCCGCAGCAAGGGAGCTAATGTCAAAGCATCATAGATCAATATTCCGAGTAAAAGAAGCACACGCGCAGAAACTGGAGTACATTACAGGCAGAGTGTCCGTATCTTTGAGACGAACTCGTCAGTGGCTTTCAACGATGACCGCATTCGGCAGGACAGGCTATTTCGCCTCCCCATTGACGCCGGTACATTAGAAATCGTCCCTTCGGGCGGGTTCCTAGAAAACAGAGACACTCCGAGCTCAAGGTCACGATGGAAAATGTTCCCCCTTATTAGCAAGGTGGAAGACTGCGCAAACCAGGAGCGCAAAGAATGCACCGTCAGAGATGACATAGAGCGATGTAGGCATCCAAAGAAGCCTGCGTGTGTGGGTATGTCCGTCGAAATCACGAGAAAACTATGGGTAGGTAGATCGATGTGGTGGACAGTGGAATATCAATATAGTTCGTTCGAAGCTGAAGAAGAGAGGTGCAGACGAGCATGAAGTATTGGCGGTTCGAAAAGGGTGCTGTTCATCGTCTTTGCATTTCAGGAGGAACTGCGTAATGTGACCGATTCAGTAAGAGCTGGGGAAAACGATCAGCTCTCTGAGATACACAAAAGCAAGAGAGTGACACCTTGGGCCTGGGGTAATAGGTCGTCCGACTGTGCGACAGATGACTGTTGAGACGGAGGTTTGTTCTAAGTGTTACGCAATGGCGATGGCGTCCTCAATAATCATATTGAGATGAGGAGCCGACGGAATGGGTGGACGACGGTAAAGTGGGGCGTTCCAGGTGTTGGTTGGAATGCGGGTGATTGAGCGCGATTGGGGGTGCCTTTAATGCGAGAGAAGCAAACTTCTCGCGCGATCGTTCGGCAGGACACGAGTAAATCGGGCCTAACGTCGCAGCCTCGTCTCATAAAACCGCTGCTGCGCAATGTATTAAAGCAGTAAAGAGGGGGGTGGCACACAATGTTGGTCGGAAACGAGGTGAGGTCCAGCCAGATTACCCAGGGAGGTTATCGTTGAGTTCATCCAGATGTTCCAGCACAGAGGGGATCGCCTGTCCGAAGCTTCCCACACGTCGAACTCCATCAAGAAATGTTCCGATGCATGCTTTTCGATATCGGCTGTGAAGGATAGGGTAGCCGAGGGTACTCCGTATTGTCAAAGCGGTACATACATGGTTTGCTTTCAGCGGGACTGCAGCGCATTGGACGACCACCTGTGACCTGAAACGAGTAGATTTAAATGGCTATGGCCTTAACAATCAACGGCCACAAGGGGTTCGAACCAAGATCGACGCAAAACAAATCCACCGTGGTTATGACATGGTGGTTGGAGTGCAAGAAAGGGGAAACGTTGAGCGCGCCCATTTACAATTCGAACTCAGAGAAGCACATTGTAGAATGTGCTGATAACGTGGAACCAAAGATCCAACTTGACTATTTTTTGGGGAAAATGAGTCTCAAACAACACGAGTATACTGAATCTTACTCGCTCACCGAAGATTCGAAGCACAGTGGGCCAAGAGGTCCTCAAATAGTACCTTAAAAACGTGTTCACAACCGATATCAAGTAGCCTAAACGGTCAAGCTTCGATGACTGTCGAAAGTTGGTCGAAAAGACGAAAATTATGCTCACCTCTCTAACGACTTTCACCACTCTATTTGAGTGATAGAGATGAGTTCGGCACTTGGTTTCCACTACCATACGTATTCATATTTCACATCTTGAGATTTGCATCCCAACGTCTATGAAACAAATGGGATCATCGGTCGAGCTGACATAAGGGTATAAGCCTACTGAAGATCGTACTGTTCCATGGGCGTAGGTATATTGCGTAAATTCATCCGATAGGTAGGTATGAATCTAGGGGGCATATGTCTTGGCGTCGCGCAATTCGCGTATCCTTCCTAAGGACTTGTTCATGAAGCGAATGCGCTACACGATAATTACCGTCTTGATTGGCGGTGCTGACTGATTGGCGGGTCCTGATACGTTTACATCTTCCTAAAGAATCGCTGTGAGCCCACAACCTCGATACCAAAGATTGGTTGGACACTATGATTTTCTTACACGAAAATCGGCATACATACTTACGGCGCGCGGTCTAGCCTCAGCTAAGAGGGGTTCTTTCCAATCTTGGTGCAAGGACGCGTGTCAGTAGACGTTCCGCAGTTACAGAAGCTTCGAAGCCGATATTTCCTGCCAGTCGGGGCGGGCCAAAGGAAATAAGTGGGCAATGCCAAGCCACTGGCATGCCATGAGCGATGTCAGTTTCTGAAGAAAGAAAAAAGCACGGATTGCCCTTGCATGTGTACAATATGCTGAGGGTAGACTTCGCTCTACGTCGTAGAGCAGAGACCGATTGGAGACCGAGACTGAGAGGCCGGTGGCAGGAACTTGAAGTAACAAGTTTGCACGAGCGCTTACTCCACAAGCGCTCACGGAACGCGTGTCAGAGCTTCCCTGATCCCGCCCATTTAGACTTCACGCGTTCACGACTCACGAGGAACAAGTACTACTTCGCTCCACTGGATGCGTCGCCAATATCCTTTTCCGCTTGTTTCCTTGGAAAATCCGTATGTAATCAGGCTTGGGGGCATTGTGGGGACCTCCAATCGGACGTCTTGGACTACCGTCGCGCTCCCAACGGATGGAAGCCAACCTCTTACTCAAGCATGCCACGCAGAGCGGGCCAGGCGGTTGAGATGCTTTCATAATGTCTCCGATTCTCAAGAGACTCACGGCCGAGATGAATGGGTGGACGAGGTTCATCGATTTTCCATTCACATAGCAAGTGTCTTCTCATCTTGGTGAATGAGTACTCACGCATCGTTCCAAATCATCTGTTCCCAACACAGGGAACATCTTGTGGGACTGTCTCCGCCGCTACCGCGAATGTTGCTGGGCTATCTTCAGCTCCATGTTCACACACGCACAGGGGTGCCCTCCTCGAGGCGGGCTGATTTTCTCCTGCTCCGTTCCTATGCTGTTCTGGCAAGATTTTCCGTTTTACCATCTGATAGCTTCCTCTACAAGCCACGAAAGCATACTGGCTCGGTTTGTCGTCATCGGTGTGTCCCTGGGATCACATCTTTCTTGCGCCTCCGCTATACATTTTCCGTCCAACTGTCTAGAAAACTTCTTCCACTTCCATGATTGCTCCGCTCTGTCAGGCTGTCTGATTGGCAGTGATGTGAAACATATCGCGCATGGGATCGTCGGGGAGTCTCCGTCAACCATTCTGGAATTGCGGAGTATCCCAGGGATCTTGGTATTCCAAGAGCGTCGTCTGGAGTTGGCCTGTTGCAAAGAATAGTATGAAGATGTCAGATGTCACGCTCGTTCTTTCAACCTGCTGACAGATCTACTCACACACTTGCCGTGTGTTCCTCGATGGTCCAGCGATCTGGGAGCTGTTGTCTTCCTTTTCCTCAACTATCGTATCGCGTCCATGCACCCTTTGGCCCCTCCCCCATACTTTCTCTATCCATACGGATTTACATCGTTTAAGCACGTCTATATCGCCGCCCTTACTGCCTATACGCTACTTTCGCGGATTCATCGGAATTGTGTCCACATGTTCGTCAAACAGATAGGATATTTCTCACGGTCGGTTGCTACGAGTCTTCATCGACTCCATGGTTGGGTTGCCTGTTACCCCCAAGAGTATACGTTCTGCGCACACGGAGGAAGGACGCTTTAGAACAAGGGCGCTGTTCACGTAAGGTTCAATTTCAATTTTCTCGAAAGAAACTCAGCTCTTCGTCATTGCGTATTCGCAGCTCACTTGCCCGATACCGAGCCTTAGAAGGAGATGGGCATTGACCGTAGTTCAAGAGAAGTACCCTGACTATGTCATCGACATTTTCAAGTTCAAGCGCCGGCCGTTTTGGGCAAGTCAACCCTCAAGCACATTCCAGGACGTAAAGTAACGAACTTGGTCTGTCAATTCTATTCGTCTCAATTTACCAACCGTTGATCCACAGCCACCCTAGTGCTATCGTCACTGGTGTACGTACATGGCCTCGGCTACCCCAATCCACTTCGAAGGCCCCGCAGGCCATGTATAATTATAGCTCGTGACGTACCTGAGGTCAACTCAGGCAACGCGCCAGTATGTCGTCTAACTCGCTGAAATCGTGATGTCGAAGAGGCATCGCTTACCGCCGCTCAAGCGAAAAGATATATTTATTTACTTGGCTGGGAGGGGGTGGGTCACATAGTTGCCTTTGATCAGGGACTAAGTGGGTTAGGACAGAGACCGAACATCTGGGCAGTAGGCGTATCTCCCAAGGGCTGACGAAAACCCTCTGCGGAAGTGCTTTGGGACGCCTTCGTGTGGGTCCTCGGTGCTTGCGAAGCTGCGGACGACGGTTCGGCCACTACTCTTGCCCCCATTTCCGCACAGTTTCCTGATGATGAGTTCGGAGGTTTCATTATGAACCAACATCAAAACTCAACGGGCCCGTAAAATCGCTCAACTGTCAACAACTCTGTGTAAGCGACGCGTTTACTAATCCATCGAACTCAAACTTTACGAGATGCTCTATAAATCTAGATACCGCCGTCTGACCGGGAGCCTTCGATGATGCAGAGAACAGAAGCTTCTCATCTTTTTTAATGGCTCAGCGAACAGTTGTAGATTGATGGACACGGGGCTTGACGGAGGCAGGAGATGTCAAGTCATAGCTAGAGACCTAAAATATAACCGGATCGCATCTTATCTCGAGCAGCCTGGTTCACCACAAAAATACGAGCATGTCGTCGAACGCGGGCGAATTCACGAACACTAAGCCCCAGGGGTTTCGCTCGGAGTATAGGGAGAAGCTAGGAGTCTGGAGACATATTCATGACGTCATGTCATGCACGAAGGTCAATCCTGGGCAGTTCATTCTCCTTCGACCACCATTACCATGATGCAGCGTATTCAAAATGCTGTAAGGATAACGCATTTTACTCTGAGCAGAAAGGCTCCGATGCGGCCATACCACATAAAGCAAGCAGAAGGTACGTTCCGCCCGAAAGCAGTTCTGCAAATGGTACGAGTAACAAAAATACAGATCCACACGCGCAAGCTATTAATGCAGGAAAAGAAGCTAGGCGAACAGAAAATATGCACCCTCTGGACGCCGCCTCGCCCAATCCCCAATATAAGCCATACATCAAAGGATCTGGAAATCAGGAGCAAATTGGATTCGTCGACCAAGTCGGAGGGCAAAGCTGCTCTGCGGATTACTTTGAGTTTGGGAAGAGAGGAGAATTGCTCGAAGGCGTATCAAAAGGGGGAGTAGCTGAACCGATTAATCCAGCACTTTTGGGAAAGGGTTTGTCTCCCATTGACCGAGCAAGTTGAAACACTGACCCACGCCGTTATCAGCCCTCGCGTCTTCCACTAAGGATGGCCAGAGTACTACCAACACCGCGACTGCGATACTTACTGCTAGTCAAAAGACACCTGACCGCACAATCAATCAAACCTTCGTTGCCGGTACGCAAAAGGTCCCTGGAGCCAATGAGGATGCGAATTTCTTTGCAAGCGGCGTTTGGAGTCAAGGCGGCGTGCCCGGAACAGATAATAGCAAGTTATACTCGAGCGTTTCCAAGGAGGATCCGTATGATCCCCCTCGGGTTAGCAGGGACGAGAAACTGCGCTACGGCGGTCGCGAGTGGAAAGTCAACAATAAATCCGAAGATGTCTAGAAACTGAGAAGCGGATGTTAAGCGTACGTAGGTGTACTTTGTACCGATTGTTGACCCTTGATGGAATGGGATGCGGTGAAGACATGGTGTGCGATAAGTCTCGAGGGACGAACTGATCTAATGAAGTCGTTGGCGGAACGTTGAACCGATGTCTAGATATTTGGAATCAACGTACGCTTGTCTTTTTGATTTCCGAGGAAGGCACGCGATCGATGGTGGTCGATGGACTGACGGCCCTAATAACGGCGTATGCGCTGTAAACGCCGCCGCTCTCATCAAATTCTGCCACGACACAGTAGTAGTCTGTGTCTCATAGGACGAGTCCGTGGGTCTAGCGTTCGGAGCCTAGCTGAATTTCGCTACGGCGGGACTTCTGGGATAGTCGCTTCGGAGGGTGAGTGATAGACCATCATTCAACATAACGGAGGTCGTACCTCCCAGCAATTGTGGGGAAGTGCCTCACCCAGCGGTTGTTTGTGGCCGGAGCTTTCGAAATGTTGGGATTGTCCAATTGAACCTGAGGCCTGAGCTCCTATGATGTCAGATGGCTTTGCTCTCAGCCCAATGAATTAAGCAATGACCCTGCGCATCACAATTCGGTATCAATTCTTCGGGAATGCATTTTGTGGGTGTGCTTTTCTCACCTTGCGCAGCATCATTGTCTCATCTTTCCCCGGATTGGCATTTTGCTCGTCTATATCGTCAACTACGCGTTCGGGTAGCTGAGTGATGCAGCCAGCTTCGGCTTTCGTGAGTTGCTGTTGCTTACCGCACACATCCCCATGTTCAGCTTGCATCTGACTAGGTGGGGTATTAAGCCTCTTGCGATATTTGACACCGCCTCTGCACCAATGTTTGGACTAACGAGGAATGTCAACTTTGCGATACGAACAGTGGAGACGTACATTGTGTTGCTTCCGCTGAGCATTAGCTGCTGGGGACCGTGCCTAAAAGGGTGTGAAGAAAATAGTGTACTTCTCATCGACGAACAAGGCCGATGAATTGCTATCTCCACTGGCAGAGTTAAGCCAAGAGAATACTATAAGCTATGGGGATGTGACGTCCTGCAATCCGTTTGGAGACGATCTTTGTTACGTTGGGAGAGAAACTGGTATCATGGAACCAATCAACAGGCTCCTCCCATGCCATATCTCGGCAATTTGTCGCACCTAATTTTCATAAACGAGGCAGTTTCCATCAATCTGAGCATTACATCCTCGGGATATACATAGGATTTTAACTGGAATTGAATACCTTTACGAGGGGTTAACGGTGTGAGTTTGAAATCGCATGCGCCACCACACGTTTTCTGCTGTGCTTTGGAGAACGTCGATTCGAGCCCGATGTTAGCTTTATTGAAGCAAGAAGAAAAATCTTCTTCTCAAGGTTAGGCGCCTCGTGTTGGAGAGTAAGCGCCCCTTCTCACACACAAACCATATGATCTACATATTCATTCCTCCAGCCAACTCCAGCCTCGGATTGTCAAGGCCAAGCCTCACAGCCAGCGTCCTCGTACGCGGCCTCTGGAGCGTCTTGGAGGGATATTCACGCTATGGATCCGTGGCAAGATACTGCTTGGGCCGATATTCTCGGCGGCTCATTTCCTTTACGATTGGTTCACCCGTGTCTGGTATTTACATCCGAGCCAGGTCGTTTTACCCGAACTATCCGCAAACCGTAATGGTGTTCCACTGACGATGGAAAGGACCGACGAAATCAATTCGTTCGTGTCGGGGATTCAACTGAAGTGCCCGGCCCAGTTCTCTATCCTCGAATAGAGGTCGATCACTTACCCTACCAAGGTCAGGGAACTTAAAAGCCCAATCGAAGCAGTCATGGAGAACTGCATACCCTCTCCCAAATAACGAATCCCATTCTATACATCGATGCAGAGCCAACCCTTCCTCGACGCGATGTTAGGGATNCGACCCCTCCCACAGTGCTTCTAACAGCTTCGGGATCCTTCCTACTTCGCCGGATGCTTCAAGCAGTACATACCACGACCTGGTCGAAGGCCTCCGATATGGTACGCCTTCCACATAAATATTCATCTTGTCTGTCAAGCCAATAGCTTCTCATTTCGTAGGTGGCTCTTCAACATTCCCTCACGGCACTCGGAGGCACCCGTATCATGATGCTTCCCCATTACCTGTCGACCTATCCGAATACGAGATGCTGCAACTTCTGACGCCAGTCGCTCCTACTCGATCGCCTTGTCGCTGTGGTGGCTCAGAATCGACATCCTACCCAACGGCGACCGGTGCGAGCGCCGGTCTTGGCATGCAGCGCTCTCAATATCCATCCTATGCCCAACAGCCAATCGAATCCTCTTCCTTCTCCCATTTCCACGGACCTGTGTCGAATGTCTACTCTTCCATGCATCAGCCATCGTCGAAAACCAAGCCTCCAAGTCTACCGTTCATTCCCTCGGACTACCCATCAAGTCCTAGCATGCAATTTGATGGGCTAGACAGCTGGGAAGCAATGAACGCTGAGTTACTGTCGACAATGAACTTCGTCCCACCGGCCGACCTCCCTAATTTCCTCCCTTCATCACCATATTACCAAACATCACCAGACACATCACCCTCCCCATCTGCGTCCCCTAGGTCAGATAATTCCGAATATTTCAACCACCAACTCGAGCCGTCGGTCGATTCCCGGCATTTTCAACCTTCTGCTGCTCAATCGCCGCCCGTAAAGCAGTGTTCTCATTGTCGCGCGACCTCCACGCCCCTCTGGAGGAGAGAACCAACCACTTTAAAGCCTCTTTGCAACGCATGCGGCCTCTACCTGCAGCAGAGGAACAAGCTTCGCCCACAAGAACTCATTGATGCTGACGACGATGACGACGCATCAGACGCACCAGGGGACTTGACAGGCCCAGAGTGTAGTCATTGCCATACTCGGCAGACCTCCGTTTGGCGAAGAAGCAAGACGGGTGCGCAACTCTGCAACGCATGCGGGGTTTACTCGCGACTGAGAGGCAAAGATAGACCGTTGTCCCTGAAGAGAAACAAAATCAAGCCTCGATCCAAGCACCCCTCAGCGAAGTGATCGGACAGCTGGTCAATCTTTTTCTCAGATGTCATCATACAACAAAAACCTGTCCGTGTACAACATTCACATTTGTATACTATTTCCTAGACACTTTCTGGGCACCGACCCATCATTCGAACTTAGAGTTATCATTATATTTCCCCGAGTAGATAGCAGATCTACATGTTGTACAGAACCATCATACCTTGAATCTCATGCATAACGCATCGTCTCCCTGATTTGATGTGACGAACCGTTAGGGTGCGGCTCGCGCACTGCACATCTGAAATCACCCGTCTTTTGTCCTGGGGCGCATACCACCTTTCGGCTTGCGGTTTTACCAAAGGCGTTATTCCGAATTCAGGACAATATAAACTCCACTTATCAGGTCGTCCCTGCCAATTGAATGAGCACACAACACTCATTACCCTGGACCAGAAAGTTCCAGGGACAAAGCCACACGATAAGTATAGATACACCTTCTTTTGTCTGTCTCAAAGATAGCCTCCTGGGAGTCGCGGTGCGACGGGTCGAAGTGGATAAGGGAGGTGAGACATGGGTCAACGGACATTGTTCAGCAGAATTCGTGGATCTGAGCACACCATACCCACAAGCCATGTATCACTTACATCGCGACGTTCGTTTCGCCGCTTTGGCCAGTCAGACAACCTCCACCTCCTCATATTCGAGTGGCATCGTCGATATTTAAGGAGGCTATGGTCAAAGGGGAGCTGTATCATCAGCCAGTCTCGCTAATTAGTCTCAGTAAGCTAAGTACGTACCAAACGAGAAGATATACTGCTGAAGCTTACTGACATTACCTTTGCAGACTTCACGAAATGTCCGTCACCAGATTCGGCCTACAGACCCCTGTGAGGACTCCTAATCGATCTCCTTCGATGGCACCAAGCTCGTTACCGGATCCACCAACTGCTCCAACGCCCAGCCGAGGAGACTCAAATCAGTGGCATAGAATACTAGGTCCATACGACCCTTCATCGAGTGCGACAGATATCTTGACGGAGACCTTCGACTTCGAGGGTATGTCTCGCGCGCCCACTCCCAGTCCTGGACCCAGCCGTGCAAGCCGTTGATCGCAGCACATACTCACTTGTCCCTATGTCTCTTTCTGAATGCTCGCAAACTTTATCAATCCTTGTACTCTCACATATACTCTACTCTATCTAGAGTCATGAGTCGTCTAATCTCCACACGATAAGATTCGTAGATTGTCTGTCCTTTTTCAGAGTTTTCAAGCAAGAACTTGCATGGTAAGTGCCGTAAGCTATGTCGGTGTAAGTAAAGGTGTCTAGGACCAGCTCCGCTCATCATTACGGAGGTGGAAACTCGGAACGCTCAGGTGGACGGCGCGCTTTGACACGATGTACTTACTCGCGACAGGACATTGGGCCACACGACCATTTACCTTTGTATCCGCGTATGAAGGACCGTCAACGCACAGCAGAGCCTTGGAGCTTGGATACACAGGGTCATTGTGCATACACAGGATAAACGTTTAAACATCCATATGAGGTCCCATGGTACATGCTTGCGAATTCATGAACGATCGTTTCTGGACACGGTAAAGGGCGGGCGGTCCAGCTCGAAACGCCCAGGTAGCCCGGAGCTGTTGTGAGCGATTACGAAAAGATAAAAGCATACAGCATGTTGTATACCAGATATAGGAATACAGGCAGTCCGTCTGAAGTGCGAAAACGGTAAAATAGACAATTGAATGAGTGTCTAAGCAACGTGATGGGAGATCAAAAAAGGTGGAGAGTTGTGTCTGTCCAGATTTCGAGAGTGACAGCAATTTCGTAGGAAAGGTCCATAAGGTAACGCGAGAGCGATCACAGTTCTTCAAGATGAAGAGTCTATCCAGATAATCTCAATGAAAAACTCCAGGACAAAAATTGAAAGATGTGACGAACCACTGCGGACGAAGGTGTATTCGAGTGTTGACTGTTCCACGCGCCCAAGTCGCCCACAATGACAATTTGATTACTACGAATATTATACGCGATGGTCGTCGGTGCTTTGCTTCCATCAGGATTGATGTACTGCGCTGAAAACGGTATTAGATGGATCAGCTCACCAAGAAGCCCAGACCAGGGGAACTTACGAATAACTTGCTTGGTTGCGTAGTCGAAATACCATATGGACGACTCGATGTAGGCTTTTGCCGTTTCGTCGTAGACAGGAGGTGAATCAGGTGGAGCTACGAAGCGAGCGGATCAATGGTCACCGCGAACGTAAACGCTCCAGAGCGCGATCAACGAATGAAAACTCACTTTCCTGGACGTTGACGAAGGCGATGCCACTTTGCAATGGGGCGGGAGGCACATATTAGTGACGCGAATGGCAGTGGTCGGCATCGGGCATGGTGGCTCACTTTGGTTGCCCCGTTGCAAGGGTTTCACCCGGTGATATGGATGACGAAACTCCGGCGTAAAATGGTGCATCAAAATTGGGGTTCTTACAAACATGAGGTAAGGCATAGTCATAAAAGATAGAAGCAAGCAAGTAAGCAAAGAAGAAAGGAAGCAAAGGCACATACTGTCACTTTAATGTCGAACGGGCCCTTCTTTCCGGGAGCAACAGTGAAAACAACATGAAGTTCTTCGTCTTCACCTCCGAAATTGACACCGTTGCTAATGATTCCTTTGTCAATGCCGAAGACAAGTATAGACTGAGAGGCCGAACGAACGAACATGGGTGACGGGCCTGCCCAATTTTTGAGATACCCCAGACTGTTACCTTCGCTATTGCGGACTTGAATTCTTCCTGTGTACTTGCTGGAGTACGCACGAGTGAGCCCCAATATGACAAGATGCAAGGGACGCTTACTTGGGCGGAGACGGATAAGGTGACGGTGCATGCCTTCTAGCACCTAGATAAGAACAGATCAATCAACATCACGGACACTACACGCACAAACGCTTGAGTGCATACCGAAGACCCGAGTCGGAGAGAAGCCAGGAAGAACAGAACGGAATGCCGGCTTCAAAGGTGATAAACCCCGGGATAGTCGCTGCGCGTTCGTCTCCAGAGCCAACGCCGTGCTATGAAAGGAGAAGAATATGAGCAAGAGGAATAGAAGATGCATGGGGAATCAGGCGTCAAGCTAGTGAAGCCTCGCAGAGGGCCTTGGAATCCTTTGGGCTGCCTTTATACCACCCACGACGTGTGTAAGTGCGGGCATTATAGTCCAGACGGACCCTTCCTTCTAACCACGAGGCGTAGACGTTCTTCGTTCCTGACATCCTGACCCTTCCGAAAGATCTACTCCGCCACAAGCTAGAAAACATCTAGAGGCGAGTTCTTCCCCCCCCAAGCTAGCGAGCTTCCATAATATGCTAGATGATGAAAGTACGCGAGTGAATCGCGTCGAAAAANGGGCTGGCTTGGAGCTTGAAGTATCGATTGTGACGTTCTGGAGCGAGCCTTGAGGGGGTGGTGGCACTAATTGTCGCACCGAGATTGTGCTAACGGACAATGTTGCCCGCGACATGAGGCGATGAACGTTTGAACCCTCGAGGCCTCGTATTCGGCACACCCTTTGGAGTGTTCGACGCAGTGACAGCTAATGAGCTCGGTGGGTGAGTGTTACGGATGATTTCACTGATGGGAGCCTGATGTGCCGATACCCGAAGGACCTGGATATGGACATCGCCAAAATTGTGGTCCAGAAGGTGATAGGAAGCTACAAGCGAACATATCAGATCCTTGAGGCTGGTGTTAAACGAGAGAACTTGAAGGACACACTGAGGGGGAAGGGGTCGCTCCTGATGAAGGCGTCTGGACGAAGATGGGACATCGGGACATTGGGATATTGGGCAATGTGTGGGTGACTGTGACACGAAGAAGTTGAGCGTGGGTAGAGACCATGCTGTTTGCTCGCGTTCGTGATCTTCGTAGACTAAGCGAACCGCAGGGAAGACAACTTCAGCATCAACTTCTTCTCGTCCTTGGGGGTATCAAAAAGGAACCCGGCGAACAAAACGGGTGAGCGCCCTGTGAGCGCCGGGGATGGTTGTTGGAGCTGAAGAACAACGAGAGAAATTCAGTCTCCGAAGCAACATGTGTGTCGGCGCCGTTCAACGATGTTGCATGGGCGATAAAGTGTCAAAGATAAAGCGTTGGGGTGTTCTCATGGCAAAGTCAAGTCGCATATCTCCGGGTTGATGGTTGATGGCCTACGCTTCGCCTAAAGAAATGAGAGGGCTGCTGAGATAAAAAAAAGCTGACAGCGTACGTTCAGAGCTGATGCATCCTGTGCGAGCTCGCAGGCAGCCAGACTAAGTGACGGGAGACCTGGTAGATCTCGTGAGCGCCCTACTGTAATAGCGAGCTAGATGTTAATATGATATGTGTATTGAGCATCGTGCACCTAAACATAGAACCCAAGGAATATTGGTATCCACATTCAGCAGGAAATTTCCGCGATGAACATGGACGTAAATCCTTTTTCCCTGGGAAGGCCAAGACAAATCTGGGAGATCGTTCTGGTGGCGCATGATATTGAAGATCCTACCAAACATCCGAATTTGCGAGGCGGTAGCTGTCTGAGATATATTACCATGACAAATGTTAAGTAGATGTTGATGAAACTCACAATGGATGTATCGTCCCGAGAGACGGATCCGACGGCTAGTGCGTGCATGAGCGGTAGAGGCGCCCTTCGCATGGAAAGGGCGGGTCGAAGAAAACATAGATGAACGCAGGTCAGGGCACAGTAGTGCTTCGAAAAACGGCTGCTCGGTGCAGACTGTCGTAGGTGCGGGTTAAAGAGTGCTAATGAAAATGGGTGCCATATCACAAGCGGTGATTACGGCAACTGGAATCATTCTGAGCCGAGCGTCAAAAACCAATACAAAACGAAGCCGACGGCAAGGAGGATACTTACTGAAAGAGCGAACCAAGTCACGAGAAGCGCTTGCAATAAACGAGCCACCGAGCATCAACGAACGAAGCTAGCGAGCGACACAACAGTGACATATGAGGCTCTGCTCGCACATGCCAGGAGAAACGAACAAGCTTTCGGTGAACGCGAGCATGGGAATATGAACACACCACTATCGGTAGTTGGGGAAGTAAGATATGAAAATGATNGGTAAACTTACACGAGCACGGTGACGCGGGCGGCCAGGGGAGGCGACATGGTGCCCAGGCCCCGCGCGTCGTCCAGTCTAGGATACATCGGCTAGACAAGCGGTGGTGACTATCAGCTGACGAAGTATTGTCAGAGTATGGAGGCAGAAGTCAATTGATCAAACCTTGAGGTAAAGTCCCAAGCTCCAGTTGCAACGCTTCTCTTCGAATTGACTTGAGTATCGCCGAGCATGGAGTGTTTTGTGTTTTTCGGCAAGTCAGCCTGAAGCCCGAGCAATTTAGGTTCAATCGAGATAGCTCGTTAGATACACCCTCCACGGGTGGGGTCGTGGTGCGTCAAGGGAAGACAATTCAAGACAAAGAAAGCAAAGCTGTTGCGCTAGAGTGCCAAAGGGCCCAACTCGATCCAAAGATCGTGATGTGAAAGGGTCCATAGTCGTTCCTACTCGGTTTGAGCCGCAATATTGGCAAGGGTAGGTGTATTGTCTTCTGAGCGACTCTTCTTGATCCAGGCCGACGATGCGAGACAGCGCGGTCCGGCACACAGCATCATCGAAGACAAGCGACGGACCAGAGATGTCGACATGGAGCTGTAGCATTGCTGGGGTGAGAAAAGTAGGATTCCATCGCGTATGTCGACGTTAGACCTGAACGAAGGAAACGGAACTTTCGCGGACGAGCCGGTGAAGTTTATCCCTCAAAGGCGTTTTACAAGTCATTAAGTCCTTGATAGGTACCCAGCCCAGCTAGCTAAACTTTGACCAAGAAGATCGGAGCACTTTGGGGACTCTCTGATCTCTGAGCACCTAAACACGTCCGAACAACCGACCAGGACGAGACGAACAATACGAATGTCGACTTAAACTTTGCCCTTGGCTTCCATACGCAAGTGGATCTTGTCGAATGTAAAATCCAAGCCAAAAGTAGGCTGGAACGTGTGGAATCATGCGAAAGGGGGATGCAGCCGGCCCAAGCCGACAAATAAACTCGCAAGATTGGAGATGTGGGGTAGCATATCGCTCCTTGGTTCCTGAAGCTTGAGAAGGCTCTGCACATACATCTATCTGGCAGTGTATGTAACAAGGTAAGGGTCACTGCTGAGCGCATCGCAGGTAAGGTTTGCCCTGTTTCCTGAAGTTGGCCAAACTTGTGGTGTGAAGCCAAGNTTTTTTTTAATTCGATCTGTATGTTCATAGAATTAGTAAGGTGGTTTTTGAGGGAATCGCGGTGGAATGTTATACCTGTTCTCGAGAGTCAAGACTCATTGAATGACAAGTCAATGAACTTGATTGAAGTTGGGCGCTTGGGCGCCTGAGCGACTTCATGCAAAGCAATACAAACAAACCCGAAACTATGCAGTTCAACGTTCAAGCTTCAAATTTCAAAGCTTCAAGGCTCAAAACTACGAGCACCCACACATCACCAAGATTGCTTGTCAACGTGAGTTTCGTTCCTCAGAACTCGACCTGTGCTTATGTTTCCTCAGGGCTTGATAAATTGATTGTCTTGCCCAACGATTTCGACGATACTTCCTAGGTCGACGATCACTCAAATTTCATGTTTTCTGGACTGTTCCTCAGTATTCTACCAAGTGAAGACCGCCATACCCATTATTGAGCGTCGTGCGCACCGGGTCGTGTCGAGGACTTGCGTTCTTACGCGGGGCATCTGAACCGTCGATACCCTTGGGCCTTGAAAACGAGGGACCGCCTTGCTCTCCTGCCTGTAGGGGAGGATGGTGAAGGGAAGGGGGAGGGGGTGATGAAGGAGGAGCAGGAGGAAGACGAGGACGACGGAGATACTAAGCGAGAATATGGGGCAGGCTTGAGCTCGAACGTTTGAACGTTGACGTTGAACGTTGAAACGTTGAAGCTCGAAGCCCTTGTGGGGTAGAAGGACGACATGGACACATTCAGTGACGAGGACTCTGAGGATATGGTCAAATGCCCCAACCCATGGATCATCTACTTTCTCGAAACCGCCCGCTACCTTGGCGTACAGGCACTCGGACTTGGGAAAACAGCAGCGCGCAGCCCGTTTTTATTGCCAACGAACCTGAACCATGGCGTACTCGAAATTGAGCCTTTGAGGGTGGGTCCGCTACAACCACCGTTTTGCAGACAGACACTAAACTATTTGCTTTGTGTTTAGATTGCGCCACACGTGGTGGCTAAATCATCGCAGCCTCGCGTTAGCTTCCTTTGTTCTGTTCATCGGAATATAAACCCTACGTTCACAACATCGACTTCCTATCCTCACTTTCAACCGAAATGTCAATCAATGAACTTCCCATCGGAACTCTGCTCAACATCATTCGCGCCGCTCTCATCATCCCCCTTGCAGATGGTGGTTGTATTGATTACGAACGAGCCGCTCGCCTGGCCTCTGTTTGCAAACATTGGCGGACTATCATAACTGGAACTCCTGATCTCTGGAAGGAGATCAGCTCGTCTCTCACAACCCCCGCCCTAACCACGATTTTCGAACGTTTCAACCCAAATGGCCCCATTTCCATCCGTCCTCTTCCCAATCGCCTGCCCATACCCATCCATAACTTCAGACTGATGACACGCGAGTCTCATCGTCTTAAAGAAGTGAATTTCCTACTCTACGAAGACGATTGGAAGACTTGTTCCAAGCGGCTCTGCCTAGAGGCGCCGTTGCTGGAATCTTTTGCTTTGAGCTTGGACGATTCCGAACTGTATTCCGACAGCGACGACGATGCGTGGAACAGGCCTTCCATGGCGCCTTGTTCTCTCCCTCGTGGTATCTTTGGCGGTGTCAAGCCTCCCTGCCTTCAATACCTTTCTCTTCGCCAGGTCAAGGTCCCCTGGTCGTCCCCCATCCTCCACAACTTGACCGCCCTTTCACTCGACTTTCAAGACCGGCCCAGCCATGACCAGTTTGTCTCGGTTCTACGCCATATGCCCCTGTTAGAGTCGTTGGAATTGCTAGATAGCCTCCCTCTGGACTTGTCTTCGAAGTCACGCTACTTCATCCCCCTTCATAAACTCCGCGCGCTTCGTCTCACCGACTTCGCTCCCCCAAGCGAATGGTTCTTGTCCGCTGTGGATATGTCCCCAGAATGTGTTGAAGTCAGAGGCCTAAGTGACTTGCGCATGTGTGTTGGTTTGTTCCGTGCATCGGCCGCCTATCTTGCTCGCGTCGGTCGGGAGTATTTGGGCTTGGACATCAAAGTTGGGCCCGTCGGTGGGATCCCCGCTGATAAAGGGGGTCTGCGAGATGGATTCGACATCACTCTCAAGGTCGTCACCCAGGCTTCCAAAGTTGATCGTCCGCTTTCGGCTCTCGATATCCAACTCTCCATCGCATGCCCTGTTTCCGAGTTCGAGGACGCTTTGTCAACCATCGTCAAAGCTATCCATAAACCTCTGCGCAATATACGTTTTCTCACTCTCAACGTCACCCCATTCGTCGCCTTGAGCAACGCCTTTTGGTTGGATGTCTTCGACGCTTGCTTCCCAAAGTTGGGGTTGTTGGGGTTGAGGACGGCTGAAGATTTGTCGGCATTTTTCAGTCTTTCACTCACGAAGATGGTGGAGGGCCTTGGCCGTGATGCCAGTCGTGAGGACCTGGAGAACTGGATCCCGAAGATTGTTCCGTTCAAGAATGTTCGGAATTTGGCTGGACTGACGTTCAAGGTCGACAATTTGGTTTCGACAGCCTTGTCGTTGCGCAGCGCGGCCGGTTATTCGTTGTATGTTAACCGTACTATTGAGTGTTTGCTGGATATCCATGTTCCAGAGGACTCGGAGTAGTTCTCGGTAAACTCTGACTCATGTAACTTCGACTTACTTCGACGACTCCCTGACTTATTTCTGTTTCTGTTCTTATCTCAGGATTGTAGAGTATATGATACAACGTATGATATCCATCTTGTAGTCTCAGCTTATCACCACGCACTGGTCTATCTATACCTCTATCCAGGGTTGCCACGCACATATGCACTTTGAATGGGGCNAAAAAGCACATAGACCTGCTTGTGTAAGTGTGAGCCGCCCATGTACCTAGCCTGAAGGGGACTCGAAGCAATCTCGAGCTTATAGGACTGGTAAGGTCAAGCTAGCCCGAGATAAGACAGTGGTTCAGTACATCCATACCTCCGTTCTTGCGATGACGATGTTCGATGTTGGTTTCTGATGCGTCCCGTCAGCGTATCACAATCAGGTCGTGCCGCAAAGGGTGAACCTTAATCCCCGAACCATTGCCTACCAAGCTAGAACACAGAAGACACGCGGGATGGAGTTAGAAAGCTCTCAGAGAGAACAGTTCGTGAGTTTCTGGAGAGATGAGAATCATTGAGAGGCGTCAGGAGCTGGATATCTCAGTAACATGATCGTAGATGGATGAGAGGAGACCCACACCTCTTTCTATTGCGATGAACGTAAAGCCTGTCGCTTGAGCCGTCGGAAAGGGGTAGCTCTTTGAAATCACAATTGTAGCGAACGACAAATGCATTGATTCAAAACGGCCCGCGGGACTTCGCTAAGGAAGTCGAGGGAATGAACGTAATGGGAGTGCTTGCACTGGTGAGAAACTCCGCAAAAGATCGACGCGGCGACGGGAGCTCATCGAGGAGGGGATTTAGACTGCGATTCACAAATAACAAAGTCCGCTTTACATCCAGGAAGGGGGTGGGGTGGTTGACTTTCATCAAAATGACGGTCGCAAGGACTTTCTATAGCGAATGTCCAACTTGGCGGACTTCTCTGCACCACCATCGAGATGTGTAGTCCTCTGAGACAATTCGTGTTCGGCATCGGGCAATCGGCCTACCAGTCTGCGACGAGGAAGAGCGAACTCGGTGGTTATTTGTAGAAAATCAAATAAGTGACGCGAACGGCGGCCTCATTGTCAAACATCCCTCGTTTATGTGCAGAACCCCTCAAGAAATACGAGCGTCAGCGTATATTCTTGGGGGTATGTAGCAGAGAGACGCTACCGCGGCGGCACAGGCTCGTGAGAAACATCCTCTATGTTTGACGAACATGTGGGTACACTTCCGATGGATCGGCAAAGACTTGCATAGGTGGAAAGGGCGGTGATACAAAGATGTTCTGAGCAGATAAGTCCGTAAGGATAGAGATTATCTGAGGAAGAAGGCATGAAGTGATACTTAGTCAAGGAGGCCATGACTTTCATATCGCTGGTCCATCGTGAATCACACGGCAAGTGTGTGAGTATATCAATCGCCAGGTGGTGGTAATGGGAATATCTATGGTCCTTTCGCAGTGGACGAACTCCAGACAATGTTCTCGGAATACCTAGGTCATGAGGTACTTCTCGATTATAATGGTTTGACAGAGACTCCCCGACGATCCCATGCGCGATGTGTTTCATATTAGACAGCCTGGAAGTACGGAGCTATCAAAGAAGCATAAGTTTCTCGGAAAGTTAGACATTGAATAGACGGCAGAGAAGAGAGGCACAAGATGCCAGGAACACACCGATGGTGACAAACCGAGCCAGTATGCCTGAGTGGTTTCAGTAGCAAAACATCAAACGTCACAACGAAAAACCTTACTAGAATAGCATGGGGACGTGAAGGGTAAGAGTCCGCCCACCTCAAAGAGGGTGGGGGTGCGAACGCGAAGCCGAAGATAGCCCAGTGCGTGAGTAGCGGAGACGATCTCATGTGATGCTCCCTGTGATGAGAACATGTAGACATTTCGATGCGCGAGCGTACTTTATTAGTCCCATTGAGAGATCGGAAGAAACGGAACGTCCGACGCGTGACTGAAGTTCGATGAACTTTGTCTGTGCCCTCAGATTGTCTAGAGCCTCAAAGGATCGGAGGCATTATGAGTCTATTCAGAGGTCACCGATCACGATTCTACTTGAGTCGTGAATGATAGCCCGAGCGAGGCGGGGAATGGGATTCAGGGTACCAAGTAACAGTGTCGACTCCAAAACAATTTAAATTCGCTTTGGTAAGGAAGACGCTGAGCGCAATGTGAGGTACAGCTGGCCGCCTGTTGGAGCGCTAAGGTCCGCGGAACCAATGCTAGTGCGAAGCCTGTATCACGTTAAGATTTGAATTGACGAGCGTTGCTTATGCACAAGAGGAGGCAGCTTCTTCGAAAATTGAGGGTTCGGGTGTCCATAATTCGTCGAGAGAAATTGCCTACGCAAAATTGAATGTCCCCTTCCAAAGTTTGGACATCTGAGTTATTGAATACCTCCACCGACTATCCGCACTCTAGGGTTGGTTGGCGTTGAAGGATGTCTGCAGGCCGTGCGTAGTTCTATCGAAGAATTCGATACAGTTCATGAGGAAAGCATACGTACAGTTTGATTAGAGTTTGATTGAGGATGTCGATGGGCCCCCGTGATTACACTCCCCAAAACCAGGGATCGTAGGATGTGCGAGCCAATGGGCGTAAGGACATCGAACTGGAACAAGCGTACCAGCTCGAAACAAAAAGGTTCATGAGTTCAACAAAGTCAAGTCCAGGAATTCAGATAGAGTTGGGCCTAACGGACTCCGCCCACACATGTCCGTGGAGGTGGATACTTAGAGTTTCGGTGAAGACAGAGCCAGAGAGACATCGTTTGGTAAGGTTGCTTTTAATTGGGAGGAGTCGGCGCAGGGCGCCAAGTCCAGCAGAAAGCGCGGCTCAACGCATCTAGGAAGGAGCCCGTATACCCACTGAATCGAGACATTTCCGCACTGAGTTGAAGAATTCCAAGCCGTACGTATGTCTCCTGCCAAAGGCAACTGAGACTGCTTAATATCGGAGTCGACTAAAGACTTACTGTGAATGACATCTTGATGACATCGTCAAACGGTCGAAGAGAAACGAGACAAATTTGAGGAATCCGGTCGTTCTGAAGGACATTGACACTCGTTTTAATTGACTCGGTTGTCGATTTTCGTCCGCGTTGAGTAGCGATTATTGGAGACATACAAACTTGAGATCCATGAGTCTGAGGAAGCAAGTTCGTTCCTAGTTAAGAACTGGGAGCTGCCACAGCGCCTACCGGCGCTAGAAGCTAACGAATAGGGTGACTACGCGTAAGGGGGTGTCACCCCCAATCCACATTTACTGATCAGTGTCAGCGACAAATATGTTAAATGTATTTTAGGAGTGGGGTCTAAAACGATAGATTGAGCAGACAAGTGTAGCTACACAGGGCTCGATGGAATCTTAGGTGCGACGACCTCCACAGTCGTTTCATCCTTCGCAGTCGTGACTGAATCCTTGGATCTTGTCTCAGTCATTGACTCGACCCGAGGAGGCATGACCGGTGCGGGTGGACTAGGTTCAATCCAAAACACTGGATACCTCCGCTGGATATTGTTGACCAGCAGCGCAATCGCTAGTGCCAACGTCGACGAGAGCAGAATAATCGGCAGATAATACCACCCCAACGCACGAACATCCGCATCAACTGCAGCAAGGAGAGCAGTCGCTCCCGCAGGAGGATGGGTGGTTTTAGTGATTTGCATGACAACGATCGCGGTTGCGCAGGCGAGAGAACCCGCTAGCCATTGAAGCTCGATGTACCTTTCCTCGGTTGGAAGCAGATGGACGAGCTTTGTGATGATGACACCGGTTAAAGCTCCGAGGAAATGTCCTCCGAGAAGAGCGCGTGGTTGGGCGAGGGGTGCCTCAATAGCTCCGTAAATGAGTACAGCCGAAGCTCCCTACAAACGCATGTCAGTACGAAAGGTCCCGAAACTTGAAGAAACCAACCAGAAAGACTCACATAACTGGCAACGATGGTGGGGGCTCCGCGGACCACGAAGTAATGGGCGTGCGTAAATACAGCTTGTATCACAGATATTCCGCAGAAGGCTGCGATCCAAGTCCTTTTCAAGGTGCATTAGCTTGATGTAGACGAAGAACTAGCACACCGAGGAGACGTACCACATCCAGACTTGCCAGTCAGGCAATTTTCGAGATGGCGCAGCTCGATATCCCAGCCAATGGCTCACCCAACGAGGAAGCCTCGAAAGACGATTCGGATGGGGCTTGCTGGGGCCAAAGAAACCACTGAAATCGACCATGATGACAAGACGGATTGCTGAGGTCGAGAGTGGGGTTCTTGGGGTTCTTTTACTTGGGGCCGAAGGCTGGGAAGGATATTGCAAGAATTTCGGGGGCAGTTATATACGGAATTTGGAGGTGGGTGGTCAACAGATATTGTTGGACCTGTCAGAGTGTTACCTTGGTCATCGACCCGAGCGTTTTATTCGCATTGGTGGTGTCGACGAGCCGATACGGAGTGTAGACTTGATTGTTGAAGCACCCGAAATGATCGCCTCAGGCTCGGAGTCATGATCCGTTCCTGATCATGCGACACCCCTGTTATATTCAGGAGGTATGTACCATGGCCAAAAACGCAAGAATAGCCGTCAATTGCGAACAGTGGGTCTCATCCTAGAATTTGAACGCTTCCATGAATGATACAGATACAGGACTTTGTGTACGCCTGAATTGACTCAAAATAGGCCTGGAGCCCGCATTCCTGCAGGCATCCGAGCGACGCGGATTCAACTATTCTGATTCAATGCCTCGGTTAGTGAACGTAAAACAATTCACTCCGCTGCCTACATTATGTAGCGCAAGTGTCACTTACTCAGTTGTTGGACTTCGCCTAGAATATTTCGGCGCGGGTATGAATGAGTTGCCCAAGAAGTTTCCGTTGCGACTTGCAAGAATCCTAAAAGGGAGGTCAGATTCCGTCCCGCCCCTTCGGTTCACCGTTCAACGTTCAACGTTCAAGCTTTCAAGCTTCAAGGTTTAAAGCATGAGGCATGAGGTCGCTTTGCGGTGTTAGAGATCCAGAATCAGTGTGATCGACGAAGTTGACGACACACAGTGTCACAGGCATCGTGTGCCCCTGTCACGTTAGGTTTGAACTTCGCTTCTTCAACCGTGCGCCCTAGTACATTGGCCAAATACAATTTGCATCGCCACGCGGACATGGTCATGCTTTAACAAATTTCCTCGAGCAATCCTCGCTCACTCCACTACTTTCTCAACCAATACTCTAGGCTCTACCATCAAAAGGAGCCCATGCTCTTTAAATTGGCCAGGGCTTGCTTCGTGATACGGTCCATGCATTCCAGTTGGGTACACCCAGAACGCATATCCCACCGTTGCTCGCCCGTTTTCATCCGCCTTCCCGTGATTATTAACCTTTCACAGCCTACGTCGGAGATTTCGTCGAACCTTCCAACTCCAAGGAGCGCGTAGAGTAGGCCTTGAGACGAAGAAGTCGACTCTACTCTAGTCCAAGGCAACGTTTCGAAGCTTGACATGACAGTGTCTGTTCAATTCGTTTGTGTCAACAACTCAGAGCTCGCAAGGATGGAAGAATACGAGAGCTTACTTCGAACTTGAAGGTGCGGAAGTTGGGCTAGTGTTGGGGCATGGAGTTGACGACTCTTCGCTTTATAGACCACTGTCTCAGCTCTTCATTGAAACCTAGCCATCGAGAAGCACATCCTCTCCGTGGTTCGCGTAATCTGGTTAGCACCAAGAAGAGACGCACGATTCGCGAAAGCTTGACGGTTTGATCAGACGTATAGCGAATACGTCGCAGCCCAAAGATGTCTGACCTCCACGATCCCCGAACCTGCTACGCGTCCAGCTCGGCGTCGCCGTGAACATGACTAGTGCTTGCGAACGTATGGGAACTTCGACACGGTGGTTCGTATTCAACCCTTGCTCGCGCTGACCGCTGTGGCGTATACGATTCAACGCATCCGCCACCTGGTTTTCCTGGCAGTCGCTCTGGTCGAACATACGAAGAATCGAGACAGCTATCTGCAGTAGCATGGATAAGCTGAATGTACGCACGACGACCGACCGTTCAATTTCGGGCGCGACATCATGACGGTGCAGTCGATTATCCACACCGCCCGAGTGCAGCAAGGCTGCAGCTACAAAAGCCTACTGCGACGGCAGAGGCATACTCATCGACAAGCTACCCAGGCAGAGTCCTCTCCATCCTCAACAACCATGAAAACCACCTGCTTCTTCAACCTCGTGCTCGTCCTCACATCGACGGCTTTCTTTACACCTTTTGTCGCCGGATTCAATGCGACATCTGATGCTGTGGAAGGTTCCGAGGCCGTTTCGGATGTCGGAGTGGTTCGTTGCGCTCTCCCTTCGTCATCGCTTTGATATGTTGCTCATATTATTATCAACAACACAGTCCGCGTTTCAAGAAATGGTTGACGCAGGGAACTGCAAGAATCGAGGAGAGAAGCTGAATTACGTCGTCGGAAAGTCAGTCTCCATCCCCATCTCCAATCCACCCCCTCATCTTCAACGGATTGACCGTGAACGGTTCTTACAGCTGTGATCCCGCGAACTCCAAAGGCTTCTTCTCCGCTCACAATTGTAAGAGACGTGGCGGGAAGTACTATTACTGTGTCTCCAAGACGGGACAGCCGGGCGAATGTGGTGCGATCAGATGGGCCACCGGAGCTGAGAATGGGGAATGCTTCTAGAGTAGAAGTACTACAAGGGATCCATGGCTTTGTGACAATAGATCTATTTGAACGAATAGGACTTCTTCGATGCTACCTCTTGCGCACGATCCTGAGCTCGAGCTCCCGAATTCATCACCGCCCTGCTCAGTCTCAGAATTGCCTGTATCGAAGTCTTGGTTCGTGTGTGGATGGTGGGTCGAAAGTCTTTCAAGTTACGGAGCGGATATGCTTTTGAGCACGGTAACGGATGAATCATCTCCAGCGTCGCTAAGAGACCGCCATGCCTAGTAGCGGGGTCGTAGCGCGCGACAGGTGGTCAGCGCAGGCTCGGTAAGGACCAACGGGCTCGCAAGGTTGTCGTGGCAAACCATATAAGCAGAGTTGGGTCCTATATCAGCGACCATGAGCGCAAAGTTCGCTATCATCGGCAATAACGATCGAGTGAATTTGACTGAGGTGGTTAGTAGAGTTGATTTGAGGGGTATCGACGCGGGATAAACGGAGGCAATCCGTCAAATGTAAGGAAGGGAGGCCGGGGATGTTTTGGAAGGATGCGACGAATTCGACGTGGGTAGGCGGGGTGGACTGGGGAGAGGAGATGCAGGAGAGTCAGGGTACTGAGTTCCATGGGCTTCGATATTGCGTAGGGTCGGTCGACGGATGCGAAGGGGTTTGCACCCTCTGAAGATCCCCTCTTCTTCGTTACTCTCCCCCTTCATCCTTCAGATTTGAAATGATCTGCTTCATCATCTGCTTCTATGCCCTCTCCCCTTCCTCGGTCCTATCCTCCCCATCTTCGGTACCAGGGTTGTCTCCTTCTTCCCCTTCTTCTTCTTCTACATCAACGACCCGCTGTTTTCTTCTCGGTTGGTGTCCAAACTGCTCTCCTCGCTGCCCTCGGAGCGGTTATCAACCTTATCACCTCTTACTCGAGGACGAAAGGGAGAGCTTGACCGAGGACGGATCCATATGAGAAGAAACCCTGGCTGCGCTCGAGATATTTCTCGAGGATGTTGAATGGGACGCTGCCGCCTAGCCGAGCCCAGAGATGAGGCGCTTTGACGATCGCGCGGTGCCACATCCGACATAACAGAGCTGGGCGCGTGGCAGCAATATGGTGAAGATCATGCTCGGTATGCAGCCAAACTAGACGGATTATATTGACGAAATTTTCGAGAGGGAGGCGTTGAAGAGACACGAAGTCGGGGATATGGGAAAGGTGCGCACAGGCACTAGACAGTTTCATAATAAGTCTTTCATAGAAGAAGATAAAGGCCTGGCACTGCGACAAACGGTGAATGGGAATGACAAGGCTTGAGGCCAAGGCTTCAAGCTTTCAAGCTTCAACATTCACGTTTAACGTTCGACCTATGCTTTGATGGCAGCAACCAGGGGCTCAGAGAGCGAATACAGGGAGGAAGTCAATGTATCTAATTGGGAGTGTGGGTCAACGGATGCAAAGATTCAAACATACATAGACCGACGTACCTCGAGCCCTTCTCTTGAGAAAGTCAGAACAGACTTTTTGAGCTCTTCTAGAGACATAGTAGGCTAAGGACAGCAGCAAGTCGAGTGCTTAAACGTTGACGTTGAGTACTTGAGTACCGAGCTTTTGAACGTTAGGTGCCGTGAACGGGGACGATGAGAGTCGGTCAGGTGGTTGCAGCTCCGAAGGTTTGCAAGCGCCCGCAAAGAAACAGGAGAGCCCCTTTCTAGCCCCGCATCGGTAGGATGGAAGTTCCTTCTGGAGAGTACTCCACACTGGGGCGAGGACTTGGGAGGCATTATAATGAAATTCTTTGGCTGATACACTTCGAAGTATCATACGAATATGATAAAGATATCAGGAAGCCAGAAATATGTGATAGCAACAAGAAGATCAGAAAGCCAATGGATATGGTCGTAGAAGTGAAATTATTGCGAACCTCCCAGGTCTCTGTGCACTACTGGCACTCCTCTTTCATTCTTGTCCCACTCAACTGATGTGCGTTCTCTGAGATTTGTGACGGAAGCTTCTGAGATGTTGCAGTGATCGAGTGAAAGTTCGATCGAAAGTTTTGCCTGTTTCATTTTGTCCAAGCTTTCCAACATAGTGGTGTACTCCTTTGTCGTCTCACCCTCCACCTCGAAATTCACCTTCTTGAAGGTTATGTGAGACAGCTGAGGATTGACGGCACCTTTCTCCGGATCGCGCGACCGAAAATATCGCTCGGTATATTCGCGTAGGAACTCGATTCCTGCGCTAGCCTTGAGGACGAGCTTGCAAAGATTTGGGCATAATACCATCACTTCTATCCATAGATCGGTAGGTCCCGCCTGACCATCTGAAGCATATACAGCATATTCCAACGTGTGCAGCCTCTCCAGGGGTAGTATGGAGACGTATTCGGGGAACATTTCGCGCCAAAAATAAGTGGCAAGGAGGGTAGGGCAGTCAATTTCATCTTCGGTCAAAAGAAGGACAATGATTTTCTCGCCACCGTCATCGTTTATGTCCATCCTCACGAACAGACCCAATTCGGCGGAAGGATTCCTTTGGTATCGCGCGAGGAGGGCAGCCATACCATGCGTTTTGAGCGGGACGGGTGATTTGTAGTCGAACATGATCTCGACCGCGACCGTTTGTGAGAGATCCAGGAATTCAAAGATCGCAGTTGAGGTGACATCAGTGCAGAAGAGCTTAAGGAATTGCAGCTTGCGGAGCTTGATAAGTTGAGGTCGATGAGTTGCAGGGAGTAGCCCGATACTAACGATGGCAGCGTCGACGATTTCGACATTTGGAATATTGGGAAGGGCTTGATTGGGGCTTGAAGGAGCCATTCGATGGATAGGTTTTCATTACGACGGGGGTCTGAAACACTGGTGTAATCATCGGAATTATCCCTGATGATGAGCCGCCGCAACGCTGGCATAGGCGGGAGATCTTGTTGAAGGCAAACGGCGTTCAGTGAGAGGGAGGTGAGGGAGCACATCCTGTCTAATGGGACATTCTGAGACAGGGAGTGGGGAATTCCTCCACCAGGGTACCCCGACCCTGTTATGATGAGCCTTTGCAAAGCTTGTGGATGAGAGAGTAAGGACCAGAATCGCTCGTCATTGTGGTCCTCTTTTAGGACAATGTGCAAGCTCTGCATCCTATCCATGCACCGTGGTAGAAGCTCCAAAACCCCCTCCCAGAACGCCTCCGATGTTGGGCTTGGGAAAATGCAGAAGACACCGAGAGGTGCCTCCTTGGTCCGTATCACCAGCTCGGTCGCGTATCCGGGTTTATCCAGGGATACATTAGCCCAGAGCTGAACCGTGTTGAGAGCTAATTGTCGCCAGCGCTGACATACACTGGCCAAAGTACGGCCATGCTCCAACGATGCAAGTGTAGCATGATCTGGCATCTCCTCATTGATATCTTCGTAGTCATCATCGTCATATTCGTCATAGTCATCACTATTGACATGTCCACTTAGGAAGATAAGTGAGAGGACATCATCGGGAAGCTTGAATATCGCGGCAGATTGACTTTGGGATGCTGAGTTGGCGGCTGCGGTCATGCCACTTTCGTGAGAATACCTGGTGGTGGAGTGTAGTATGGTGGGGTGTAGTATTGGAACATTGAGTTTCCGCCAAAAATTCGCGTTGAGCGATGATAAGAGTACGCACCAGTTTCTTGAAGGTCTTCTTATGAACCAATGCTCAACTTTGAGACTCGTGTGCGCCTAGCCAACCGGAATCATTTTGCAACAGCCTGGTACAGCTTCTCCTCCGGAAGCTCAGGAGAGAGACAGGAGCAGGATGTCGAGACTTTG
Organism: Pleurotus djamor; assembly: GCA_029747585.1. Lineage (NCBI taxonomy): Eukaryota > Fungi > Basidiomycota > Agaricomycetes > Agaricales > Pleurotaceae > Pleurotus > Pleurotus djamor. Next base: position 40,748 of record JAPEVF010000126.1, on the reverse strand, counting down.
AGGAAGCGCGAGATTCAGAGCTTCAGACATTGCTGATACAGGAACTAGAGAAAGAGAAAGCTGTATTGTACACCTCCTCCGGACCAGCCTGTATCGGCTTTCGTCATCTATCTGGCCGACGGTACTTCTGAAGATGTGGGAGAGAGACTACTAAGGAGCGCATCTAAGGGAGTTCCCCTTTCTCTTATATATCACCTGATGCGACTATGACCTCGAAATCACTCTTCTCGACATTCTCTGCTCAACCCCACCCCCGAATCAGTTGGTGCGCGTTGATCTACCATCTCTATCCTATTTCTCAGCCCTTACGCTGCGTTTGCTTATTGATATTTCTCGCAGTAAAGATGCCCCCTTTTGGGTCGGAGGAAGACCAGCGCATCATCATCGAGCAATGCGAAGTCGATCACGCGAAAAACAGATCCAGTGGTGGCATGATCACCTGCACGCTCGACTCTGGTAAATACAAAGTGAAGTACGGTGTCACGAAGAGCCTGACAACCCGTATACACACCCAACCCTGGCTCTACTCCAAGGCGGAGAGCGAGGCTGATATCTGTGTCCCCGAGCTTCTTGGCCAATTCGAGGACGGGAAAGGCAGATCCTACCTCGTAATGAAGTACATCGAGCTCGTGGAAAATCCACCTCCCGACATGGCGTCCAAGATTGTGGTTGCCTTGAGGTGGCTAGCCAGTTTGACAAACAAGCAGACACTTGGACCTCTTGGAGGTGACCATATTGTCCATAGCTTCTTCAACGAGAGGGAAGCACCATGCGCCTTCAAATCCCTCGATGCCCTCGATCGCTATATTGCCAAGGCAAGCTTTTTATTCGTCGCATTGTCCTATTTTTGAAAGATGAGTATCTCTTTGGCACCTAGGCTCGCACGATGAGTCCCAGCTACAAACAAACTACCAACCCGGTCGTTTTGAAGAATGAACCGCTCGTCTTCACCCAATGTATCGTTGATGTCAGTCACTTTGGGGTCGACAAGAATGGAGCCACGGTCATTATGGGTTTCGGTAGCATGTCCTTTGTGCCTCATTCCCTGGCGCGATACACGCTCACATCTTCCGACTTCCTACCCGTTGCTGAACTTCCGAACAAGCTTGGTTGGGCTGGAGAGGCAAACATGTATATGTTGGCCAAGATCGCAGCAATTTTGGCCATGACGGGCAACCCTACTCTCGGTGAGCAATTTTAATTCTTTTTGAGACCCATTATTCTCTTTTCCGCTCCATGAGAATGATTGGTTAGCTAACCATCAACATAAATCTGCTAGGCCTGGACGACAACGGCATGTCCATAACGTTGAAACGGAAGAAGGCTCCTACAACTGCGAAGGCTACTGAGGACAACGAAAGGCATCGGCCAAGAAGATCAGAAGTCTGAGTCGAGTCACCGTGTCCGGTGTCGTTCAGGCATGGCAACAGCTTGCGTCGCGAATAATTTTCTTCCCTCGAGACTGAAGTATCGAGTCTGGCTAGAGTATGGTGAGACGTTTGGCGCTGATGACCAGAGCACGTAGGCGTGAATGGACGTTTTGTACCTCGGGTCAAAGGAATGAAGCAGGCTTGCATTTGGCTTGCATTGAACCCGGTGCACCTTGGATTTGCATCGAAATCTTTTGGAAGTCCGAGGACACTCGGCACAAGCCGAGACCTAAGCGCTCCGGAGTCTAGGCGCCGACGCCGACGGCTCGCCTAAAATGGTAATCAACGTCACCACAGTCCTCGGCGGCGCGGCCACGGACCACGGTTTTCTATCCTTCTACCCCTTCCTTCATATCTCGGGAGCCCATAAGAAACGGGTCATCGACGCCAAAGCAGGTGCTGCGATGACAATCATTCCTGCAGTCGATTCATGTGTTTTCCCAAAGGCAAGTCTAATGTTGATGTTTCTTCCCCGATTATTCACGTATTCTTGAACAGTGCTTGAATCGTCTATATCAGATATCATGTCTAAAGAGCACAAGGCCTTAACCCAGGGAGCGTGCCTCAAGCAGGACAGCTAGGCGAATGCCGATGGATTTGGGTTACTGGGGCGGACGACGGAGACCAATTCCAAATACGTGCTAGATGACCATTGTCTGTCGCCTCATCACCCTCAAACCAACGGGGCTTGCTTGATGACAGGCTCACACAGTCACACTTGGTCCGCAATACTCTCGAGAACAAGGCTGGCTTTCTAGATCTTCAAAGTTCATCTCTCGCTTCGCGTTATGATGGGTTCCATGAACACCCTTTTTCTTCGACGAGCAACATAACTATGCTGGATCATGTCGTTCCCATTGTCGTCCTCCTTGTCAAATATTCGCAAACTCGTACGCCGGGATCTAGGCTTGGCCACTACGCGTCGCACTTTTCTGCGGCTACGTGTGATATCCTGATGAAGGCAGCTCACGCACCCTCCGCTCGTTTACGCAAAACCAATTCAACCCCGAGTCTTGCGAGTTTCGCCTTGAAGCAAGGTGCTAATACCTGCTGTGATGGTCCGAGTGAATGCTACGATGAGAACGACTAAATGTTGGCGGGTGTCCTGATCGTCTTAATGAGAAAACAAGAGCTTGAGGCATTGTGGTACGTCGTTCAGTATATATCCGACATTTTACGCTTTGACCAACACAACAGACCAGTCGCATCGTTTCATCACCCGTATCCACCCCTCGAATCGTTTGTTGTATAACAAAGTCCATGTCGAAGACTTGGCCTCAAGCCTGTTCATTCCGTCTGACCCCCATCCACCGTTCATCACAGTAGTCCTTTATTTTCTTCCATGAAAGACCTGGTACATAACCTCATCCGGTGTCCGTTCGCTCCCTTACCCATACCCCGCTTCTTCATGTCCATTCAAGACCTCTCTCTCGAAATTCTTGTCAATGTGATCCATCTAGTATGCCTGCCTACCGACGGTGCTATGGACCATGTCGCCGCCGCCCGCCTAGCTCTGGTATGCAGGAAGTGGCACCGCACGATCGTCGACACGCCTCATCTCTGGACTCAACTAGACGGCATCATCCCATTCAACATCCTAGAGAAATGTCTAGACCGCAGCCGGGGTGTAGCCCTTCGTCTAGTCCGAGCTCGTCGACCGAAAGCGATGTCCACCCGCAATTTCTACCGAATTGTAGAGGAGCTCGATCGTATCAAGGAAGCCAGCTTTGTTTTCCAAGGATCGGATTGGATGTCTTTGGCGCGCGAGGGACCGTTTCTCGACCATGCTCCCCTCCTGGAACGCTTTCATCTTCAAATAAGAGATGAGAAGGTTGATACCAGCTCTGTAAACGGCGAAGAGGGTCGTGTCGACGCTGACGAGGAAGGGGACAGCGTCGGCGATGATGAGGAAGAAAGCATTGGTTCTGCTGAGGAAGAAGACTCTGGAACCGATATGACCGAAGATGAGAACGACCGGGACGAAGCCGACGATGGAAGGGATATCGTTGAGGAGGAAGGGGAGGGAGAAGATGAAGATGAATCTGGCGAGGAGGAAGAGGAAGACACACAAACTGATAGCGACGACGACGTTGACTCTTCCCCTCGCTATACCCTCCCCGCACATATCTTCAGCGGGTGCAAGCCTCCTCGTCTCCGTCGGTTATCTCTCAGCAACATCAGAGTTCCCTGAGATTCACCGCTCTTGAGCAACTTGACTCACCTGCATCTGCTCTCCCAAGACCGCCCTACTCATGTTGAATTTGTCGCATCCTTGCAAAACATGCCAGATCTCGTTTCCTTACACTTGAAACACTGTCTCCCTCTACCCACCGACGATACTCCTCAACCCAAGTCTGTCATCATCCTCAATCAACTTCGCTCGATCGTTATTGCCGACGACAGCGAACTCTGTGCATGGTTCCTGGATGCTGTTGAAATGGCACCCACTTCTGCTCGTATGTTCTGCTACAACAACTTGGCAAGCGCACTGGTCCTTTACCGAGCCTGTGCTGATTACCTATCGCGCGCTACGACCCCGCTATTGGGTGTAGACTTGAAGGCCTGTACCCGCGAGCGTAGCGGTCTCTACGAATACGTCAGCGACGACGAGGATAATTCGTTCGTTATCGTGCTTAAAGTCTTATCCGACTCGCATGCGCGGAAAGGTCCACCTTTCATGGATATACACATGGCACTCGCGTTCGACCCTCATGAGGACGTCAATGCCGAACGCGCCTTCCTCAAGATCATTGCGGCTATCCGTCGTCCCCTCCAACCCATTCACATCCTCACCTGCAATATCACTCCGTATATCAAAGTCAGCGACGAATTCTGGCTCGAGCTAGATCGATGCTTCCCTAATCTCATCGTACTCTCCCTGACACCTGCGGACATGAGTAGGTTTCTTGATACTTGCTGGAATTGGTTTTGTGGACGTAGGGTTCTGAAGGAGTCGGTTTGTTGTCCTGAAACGATGCAAACGGAGGTGCCTTTCCAGAAGTTGAAGGAGGTTGTGGGTTCATGTGCGGGTTGGTCGAAGTGGACACTTACCAAGATGGTACTTAATATGCGTCGGCGCGCCGGATTTCCGCTGGCTATCTTGCCTTCTAATATCTGATTCGACTGTGTTCGTTACTGGCGCGGTGCACCATGACCTACCTTAGTATACATTGACCATGAATCTTTGAACCATGACTGTATGATATTCAATATACTTGGTCCAATTTCTAGCATGAACCGAGCCTTCGGTGAACACAATCCGCTGACAGAGCAGGGAGCGAGAAATTGCATGCGAGAGGTAGCATTGGACAAGGACGATCTGTTCTTGGAGCGCCACAGAGCCGCGTATTCTAATTACTCTAGAAGCATTCCCCATTCTCATTTATCATAGCCGATTTCACCGGAACACAAAAAGCTCCTGCTTGGGTGATACAGTAGTAATACTTTCCGCCATGGTTCTTGCAATTATGACCAGAGTAAAAGCCTTTTGAATTTGCGGGGTCACATCTACGGGAAGGATCCATGGTCAGTTTGACACGACGAAAAGCTGAAACCTCAGAACTGACTTTCCAACAGGGGCTGCGAGTCTTTCTCCTTGATTCATGCAGTTTCCGGCGTCAATATTCTCTTGGAAAGCGAGCTGGTAGGGTAAATCAACGTCAGAAAATGACGAGGGAATGGTCTGACGCACCTCTCCAACGTCTGAGCTGACGTGCACGGGTTTGCTCGTGGTACTGAAGCCGACTGCAAAGGATGTAAAGGTGGTCGACATCATGATGACGACGATCGCCAAGTTGGAGATGGAAGTAGCACGCATGACTATCGAGGAGGAAGATACTCTGGGATTGTCGTTGTCAATGTATTGCTGCGTTCGGGCTACGTGAGCATACCTTAATATACCATCGAGTCGTAGAGGCTCGAACAGCTGACACCCTTCAGTCCATCCACCATGGTCCAGGTTATGGTAGGATAGGTGTCTTCATTCTTGGATTTCCTAAGAGCGGGGTGGTCTAGTATCATGAGCTATACCAACCGCAGCTATTTGGGTCAATGGCATGAATAAAAATAGATGCTGGGTTGGGCACCTTGCCGTGTAGCGTCGTAACTAGACTGCTATGAGGTCCTCGCTTGAAAAGCTGAGACCGTTGATAGACGGCCTGGTGGTTCTGAGTTAGCTGGACTGTCAAAAGTCTGTCAAAAATCCGACAGATCGCCACTTATTCTGATTATGTGCGCAGAACCTACGCATTGAAGTTACAGCGAAACGAGAAGAGCGATCAAGGACGCAGGTGGGATGCTTGACCTTTCCACTGGGATTTTCCCTCTTGTTCTCCTCTTGTAAACGCCAATGGCGTCTGGAATCTCGTTTGTGGTTCAGATGGTATTCCCGGGGGGTTGTATCTCTCGATTTCGGTCCTCCACTGCGCCAGACGATTGGTAGGAACCTTGGTATATCCCAGAACACTTCGTCGTGTTTGTAATCCGCAAAACATTTTGACGGACTGTGACTACGCCAAGTTTAAGATCGACCAACCTGTCTATCGACAACGCCATAAACAGTATAGTCACGAGCCTACTTGTCGTGTGGGGATCCATGGGAACATATTTTCCCGTCGCATCACTAGCTTCCGAGAGTAAGTAGAGTAGATGGAAGTGCGAAAAGCGGGTTCTATGACAAGCAAAAGGTTAGAGCTGCTGTTCTAATTCAAGTGCGAAGAGCATGTGTAATTACTTACTTCTGGTCGGCTGAGTTTTAAGGAATGGTGGCACATAAAGTTCGAGCCATCAGCACGGTGATTTTGATGCCCCAAGAGTCCCCCCCCAACATATCACACCTCGAAAGTGAGCTCCCGCTTTCCTCTCGGGTTTTCAGTGGTCATGTCTTTGTACTGACATCACTTCCAACAGATCACGGAATGTCAACATTCACAGCGTGGCCTTGGTATAACGCAGAGTCGACTGGCTCTGCGTCTCAAGGCCTCCTTTACGCGCTCCTCGGAGTTGGAAAATTCGACGAAATATCCGATGTAGATGACTTTACGGCTGTCAAAGACTACGTCAATAATCAAGGAAAAGCGGATGAAAATGGACGAACAACGGTTGGGCTTGCGTTCTGGGTGTATCCAACTGGGATGCATGGGCCGTACCATGAAGCAAGCCCTGGCCAGTTTGAAGAGCACGGACTCCTTTTGACGGTAGAGCCTGGAGTGACGGCCGATAAAGTGGTGGAGAGGGTGAGGATTACTCGAGGGAATTTGCTGAAGCACAAGCATGTCCGTGCGGCGACATAGTAAATAGAGCTCGGAGTATAATTTGATGGGCTTCGGACGGCTACTGCCGAATCTCTTCTGCAAGCTCCCTGAATCGAGAGTTGAGTTGGTTGGTCTAAAGATAATAGAGACATCGGCACCAACTACCAGTCTTATCGGATTTGACACTTCAACATGCCCTGGAAGGTCGAAACAAACACAGTGTTGCTAGCTGCGTCGAGGCCGGCCGTATTTGAGTTGAGTGACCTATCCCAAAAGAAAACATTTCCAGCAACATTCAGCGAGGAAGATATGGGGGAAACGCGACACTGGGTGTCGTCCCAAGACTCTAAATTTAAGCACATTAAAGCACTGGTCGATGTCAGTCTTCTTAGGCACATTTTCATCAGTTCCACATATTGATTCCAAGCGTGAAACTAACTCTGAAATCCCCGTGGACAGGACAGACAGTGTGCGATGTGGTCTTGATGTGGTCCAGTTGAGGTTCAGTGCCTCGAGCGCCAATTTCCATATTAGGCGACAATGCGTCGGTTACTTATAGGTAAGCGCCACAGCCTTCCTCGAAACCATTGTGCTTCCAAATACCGAGAACGCGTCCTAAATCGCCTGTGAAGCTGAATTTACCTCTCGAACCATTGTGGGCATCGTGATTCGTCATAAACGAGCTCTGTGAGTGCTTTCTGCCACGATGCCATACGGGCGTAGCCTGAGGTCTTCTCACTACCAGATTCTGCTAGCAATTGCTTCATATATTCTCGCTCTCAGTCTGCTATGGAGACACGATGATCCTCGCATATACTAGCGGCGACTATCCTTCAAGCTTCAAGCCTAGGCACAAGGACTAGTACTGAGTACTGAAGAGCGAGCTCCGACACTGCGTGCGCCAGGTGTAGAATGGCGAGGACCCCGGTGAGCCTCCCCGAGGCTCAGTACACGGACAGAGAATAGCCATTGCGACACTTCAAAGACGCAAGCTGGACGTTTCTGAAACCACTACAGACGAAGAAAGCCGCCAGACAGAAGGAGGATAAGTTGTTGAGGTGGCGCGTGGAACTTGAAGCTTGAATATTGAATGGTCTGGCGGTCCATTCGTACTATCCTCTACAGGATTGTCTCGTACAATGCAACCCGTATTCTACCATGTCGCTCAAAGTTCACGAAATCTCCATTCCTAGGTGTTCATGCCATCCGAATACCATCTGAACCATGACATACTGTGGACGTAGATGAGAGTCTCAACTCCCTTTTCCCCCATTCTACGCCCCTCGCTCCCTGCCTCCCCAAGGATCAAGCAGGTGAAGCCCTCGAGCATCCTCGGGCGTTTTCTTTGCTGATTCCCTTCGTATTTATCAAGTTACTCGTAAGCAAACGTATCTAGGGCTTCAACCTTCCACTCATTCCCGTGTCCAGACCGTCCGCAAAGATCATAGAAAGTGTAGCCATGATAACTCGGTAAGCTCCATCTTCGTGGTCGCACGTTGGTCTCATCAAGACAAGACTTCTACAGAACACACGCGTCATGGTTTGCCTCGCCCCTGGTAAACCCGTCATCCGGATCTCTCAAATTCGCATCGCTTGTAATTGCTGTGTATCAATGAGGCTCTTGATGTCGCTCAAGGTACTCACCCCATCCATGATGCGTACAATCGAACTGAAATTCATTTTAACAGTTTCACGATACACCATGGTTCCAGGTTCCTGGTACGCGATAGCTCATCCAGGAACCCTCGATGGTTGAGAGTGTCCACTTCACTCCGGCTCACCGCAGCGAAAATTTCGAACCCGGTTGACCCGGCCTATACCTTTCAGGAAGAGGAGCCGCGATGGCTGTAGCCACCATGGGACTATCGCCTTTCGAAGCGACATTGATGACCTCCTTCGTTTTTATAGACCAGTATCCAATATTCAGTCCGCGCCCGCGCTGACAGCTGTGGTTCGTACGCTTCAGAATTTGATGTGTATCTTTCACGTCGCCCCGTTGAAGATTTTAAGAATCGTTCCCACGACGACCGATTGTTCAATTCTATCAGACCCGAGAAGCTTCATGAAGCTGCGACTGCTGACTCCAACGGCACTGGTCGACCCATCGACAAGCTAGCGAAAGCCCTCCAATCCTCCACAGCCAGTAACCTCGTGTTTGACCTCGCAGCCTCGATGACTGTTTTTGTGCCTTCTCTCGTCGGTTTTGATGCGACTAGTGATGCGATCAAACGGAATGAGGTACTGCCGGATGTTGGAGAGGTAAGCTACTTTCGTCATCATTTTGATCAATCTCTCATATAGTTCGCGCTCGCAAGACATGGTTGACCTATGCAGGGAACTGCAAAAGACGAGATAAACCTCAATTACGTCATTGGACAGTAGGTCCCTTCAACTCCCTTCCACCTTTTCAAATTGCTATATTATGATATACGGTTGGATTATTTGAACATGATTGAGGAATACGCCTTCAGTTCCTCGCGTAAATCATCTGGAGGATTGTCTCGTGATGGCAGCGTGACCTCCTTGATGGGAACACCGTGGCTCATTCGCTCTCGCAGAACTTCTTTGAGTACGAGGAGGTCATCGAGACTGTGAGGACTTGGCGGATGATGGCTTGCTGTCAAGCGAAGAGTGTGTAGATGAGGGTTGGGCATAGCACCGTGAAACGGAGTGGACAGGGCGGTCAAAAAGTGGAACGTGTCAGATGAGCACCAGAAAATTTGGAGGTGTGAAAACAAAGGGAGTATTTCTAGAAGGACTGTAGCGATGGTCGGTGCATTTGTGGTCGTAAGATCCAGCTGAGTTATTCTTTCGAAAGGCAACAGTGAGCAGAGCTGAGAATTTGACATCGGAATCGCGGAATTGCCCCTCATGGCGAGGTAGATGTGTAGTATTTGCAGCGAATACAAAGAAGGATGGGTTAGATCCACGCAAAAGGACTTCGGATCGAGTTTTAAAGCAACACGAAGCATATGCGGTAGCTTACTCCAAGAAAGCAACCTGTGAAGAACTGAAAGATGATTGGACGAGAGCGACTCGACTCCAAGACAGGAGATGGATATTTGGGTGGCAGAAGGAATGTCGAGATGGTCGAACAGGGTGATCTCTTGCATGGTTGCCAGGCAGAGTGCGATTTCGCGTAGCTTCGGAAGCTGGATTCGTAGGTCGGCGTAGCTTGACCTTTCCTGTGAAAATACATCGGTATCAACGTTGACTTTCTCCAAGTGAGGAGCCTCTTGTAAGGCTTTGAGAAACCAGGAGGATATACCAAATGTATCTGGGTTCTGAAGCTGATTCATGGAGGCGAGAAGTTCCCTGCCGAAACGGTTGAAGAGAGAGGTCCTGCTCGTGACTCGTGAGCCGACGTAAGGCAGGCATGTTTGGCCAGGGTGCGGACTTGTGCACCGAGGTCAATTCCTGTACGGCATGCAGTGTCAACTCTTGTAGCCTTGGAAGGCCTTGTGGTGAAAGAGCCATGGAAGCCAGCTCAACATCCTTCAATCGTATCTCAAGGGAATGGATTCGATGCGATATAGATGATATAAGGGTTGGGTATCAAGAGGTGCGTGCTCCATGTCCCAAGCAATGTCCAGTGGTACATCTTTGCATCTCTGAAGCATCGCGTGAGCGCGGTTTGGATCCGATAATGAGATTGACGACCATAGACGGGGATTCTCATGTGCGACGTGACGCCAGTGTGTACATACGTGCGTCACGTATATCCAAGATCCTACACCGAGAACTTTCCAGTGTGATGATAGGCGGTCGTACAGCCCGTCAAGAGAGCCGCGAACCTCCTCTTCGGTGGTTACATGTTTTAGAGCCAGGAAAACTTCCGCTAGGGTTTCGTCAGGAAGGGTAGAGATGTTTTCATATGTCTGGCTGACAAGCTTGCGTAGCGGCCGTGGTAAGATGAACTTAGAAGACTATGGACCAACGGTCAGCTTCAGCGTTGGAGAAAGCTAAAAGTCGGTACCATGATGGCTACAAGAAGCGAACGTTAGCGCCCAAACCTCGAGTAACCTCCAGAGTTGAGGCCTTGAGGAACTAGCCATGCTTCATCATTATGTCAATTAATTCAGGCTTATACAAAGGGCTGCTGCTGAAGTACTCAGAGAAGGCTTCAAATTTTAGGATGAAACTTTGAACGGAGCCTTTGTTGAAGGCAATCCTCCTACGGGGCAGGGAGCAAGGAATTCAGGAGCCCAAAATCGGATAGAAGACGTAGTATTGGACAAGTATCATCCACCCATACGATATAGCATCACAGAGCAGCGGATTCTAGCTACCCTACTAGAAGCATTCCCCATTCTCATATCCCGAAGCTGATTTCACCGCAACACAAAAGGCTCCTGCTTGGGTGATACAGTAGTAATACTTGCCACCGTTATTCTTGCAATTATGACCAGAGTAAAAGCCTTTCGAATTTCCGGGGTCACATCTAAGTACCAGAAGGGTTCATGGTCAGTTTGATATCACGAAAAGGCGAAAACGCTTGAGCTAACTTTCCAACGGCGCTCGCCAGTTTTACTGCTTGGTTCCTGCAGCTTCCGCCATCGATATTCTCTTGGAACGCGAGCTGGTAGGATACATCAATGTCAGAAACAGAGCAAAATGATAACGAGATGGTAGTTTGGCATACCTCTCCAGCATTTGCGTTGACGTGCACGGGTTTGCTCGCCGCACTGAAGCCAACCGCAAAGGATGCAAAAAGGGTGATCAATGTCATGATGATGACGATGGACAAGTTGGGGATGGAAGTAGCTCGCATGACTGTCGAGGAGGAAGGTACTCTGAGTTTTGTCGCTTCTCAGTGTGTTGCTGCGTTCGGGCTGCGTGAGCATACCTTAATATACCATCGAGTCGTAGAGGCTCGAACAGCCGGTACCCCTCGGTCCTGGTCCAGTTTATGGTTGGATAGGTGTCTTGATTCTTGGATTCCCTAAGAGCGAGGCGGCCTAGCATCATAAGCTATACCGACCGCAGCTGTTCGGGTCGTCGGCATGAACAGAAATAGATGCTGGTTGGCGTGTTGGGATCCATGGGGAACAGATATTTCTGTCGCGTCATCAGCTTCCAAGTCTACAGCTATCAATGGAAGTGCGAAATTGAAGCCAAGGAGTCTATAATGAATCAAAAGTTAGAGCTGATGTTGTGACCCGAGTGAGAAGAACATGTGTACTTCTAGATGGCTGAGTTTGAAGGTATGGTGGCATATAAAGTTCTAGCCATCAGCACGGCGATTTTGATGCCCCAACAGTTCCGCCCAACATATCACACCTCGAAAGTGAGCTCCCGCTTTCTTCTCGGTTTTCCAGCGGTCATGTCCTTGTACTGACATCACTTCCAACAGATCACGGAATGTCAACATTCACAGCGTGGCCTTGGTATAACGCAGAGTCGACTGGCTCTGCGTCTCAAGGCCTCCTTTACGCGCTCCTTGGAGTTGGAAAATTCGACGAAATATCCGATGTAGACGACTGCACGGCTGTGAAAGACTATGTCAATAATCAAGGAAAAGCGGATGAAAATGGACGAACAACGGTGGGACTTGCGTTCTGGGTGTACCCAACCGGGAAGCATGGGCCGTATCATGAAGCAAGCCCTGGCCATTTTGAAGAGCACGGACTCCTTTTGACGGTAGAGCCTGGAGTTTCGGCCGATAAAGTGGTGGAACGGGTGAGGATTGCTCGAGGGAATTCGCTGAAACATGAGCATGTCCATGCAACAACGTAAACACTGTTTGGCAGATGGATGTTGAGTATTTGATGGATGTCGTGCAGAGAGAGACTTTACCTGGTGGTCAATTGGACAAGCTTGCTTTCGAAGCGGTAGTATCCTCGCAGCGGTTAGCCACTATGACCAAGAGGTGGAAGAAATCGATCGCAGCCCCATAGATCGAATTTTCAGATGATCAATTGAAGGACTATGGCTCCTTTGGCAACCGAGGATTCAACTTCAAGCTTCAAGCTTTATCGTCCAAGTTGCCTGACAGTTTCAGAATTTTATGTAAGTAAAAGGTTGGAACGCAGATGTCATATCAACGACTATGCGCTAAGAGACAGTCCAATATGGGGTGACGATAGAGTCGCTTTGTTAAATGGATAAAGCACCGAAGGCCTGAGAAAAGGCGGCGGTTGACATCACACCAAGGGCAAGGGCAATGTGGTGGTCGAGTACTCAGGAGCGCTCGAGCGCCCATTCCCATATTAGGCGACGCGTCGTGAACGGTGAACCGTACAGCCACACGATCCACAAGCGCTATTCCCATCACGCACCATCGACTCATCCCCAACTCACCCACTTGATCCAGCTCATTTGGTCTTCGCCCACCTCCTGCTCATAATTTTAATCAGACGCTCGTCTTCAATGGTCTCCACGAACCTCAGACTCGTCGACAAGCTCCCTGGATGTGTGGGCCCATCGCTGAAGGAGACTTGTGAGTGCTCGCTGTCACTATATGCGGTAGATACTCTCGATGACACTGTCTTCCTGCTGCCAGTGGCGAACGAACTCGTCGCAATTGTCCGTGCATAGACCCAGTTCCAACTGGTCTGAAAGTCGCACATTCACGCGTTCAATTGCAAAGAAAGCTCAGACGGACTCCAAGACTTTTGGGGCCAGCACTAGGGAGGCACTCACTTGGGAATTGTAGGTGACGGGCATAGAATGGCGAGGTCTCAAGGAGTCTCTGGCTTAGGACGCGCGCACAGAGTCGCCAGAATCAGGACACGAAGATGTCGATGTAGACTGTTGGGATTGGGAGGGCTGGTGGATCATTCCCTCTACAGCATCGTGCCGTGAAATTACAAAAACCTGCCATCCTCTATGTTGCATGAAATTCACGGACTCTACTCCTAGGTGCTCATGCCATCCGAATCATGTCTCAGCCATGGACCATGACGGTCTCCTTTCTGAAGTGAAGCCTTGAGCATCCTTCAGATGCTGAATTTTTGACGCTGAGGGTGGTATTAGGTCTACTGTCCTTGCATGTAGGGAGGCAACGGTAACGCGTAACGGAGTACCGGTTGCGTCGCCTAAATTGCACTTTGTAACGTGTAACGGGAGGCTGGTGGCCTATCCGGAGCATTACCTCTCCCAAACTTTCCTTGCAAATGCAATCAAACGACGAAAAGTGCCCTTTTCCGGAAGGTTTGTTGCCAAAAGTCGTCTGTGTAACGCGATTTTTTGACCCCGTCGCCAACGTTGAAATTATTTTTCGGGTAACGCTGCGCGGCCTGTCGGCTCCGTGACATCTCCTCCGACCGATGTTGGAAAGCACTAGTTTACGTCCTTCCCGATGGTCGATCTGTCTCCCGAGCAAGGAAGGAGGGATGACTTTATATGTATATTCAGTGGCGTATTCAGAGTTTCATGGATGCATCGCTGCTGCTGGCTTCGTAAGAGTCATATTCAAGACGAGGGTCTCGACCATTGATGTAGAAGATACGCAGGCGCCGATCTAGACAGTGCATAGCAGCATTTGGGTCTGTGAAATCGATTTTAGACTTTAGTTTCGTCGAGGAGGGTCGCATTGGGTGTAACCTTGGGTGTTTTGGCAAGTCCAAGACTTAGAGGTTACCGGTTAGTTCTGGGTTGGGTTACTTGGGTAGAGCTAGAGAGTACCCAAAGAGGTAGTACCTTCGGTTCTCCAAGCGCTCGTTTCTGACGCACAACTCACGTCCCACCACCACCATCCCAGCGTCTTGGAATTGGAGCTGGGACCTTGGATAACATGGAGGCTTCGAGCTCCAAGATCAGTGTGGCCATTGGATGCGATTACGCAGACAACTCGCCACCGAGCAATCCTCTCGCACGTCCCGCCATCACCTTTTGGACAGACTATGTTGCGGAAGAAGCCAAGTACTTCTGTGAGTTTCTGAGGTACTGAGGGATATGAAGCCTGTATTGACTGTCCTTCTCTGAAGGTAGCCACGGCGCCGCAGGGCTGGACCGGGACTCGCATCTGCTGGGATGTGCTGTGCTCTAGGTAGCGGTGGACACCGCCACGCATATATCCAGTCTTATCCTCAACTTCCAGAGCCTACTATTACAAGCTGGATTCCCTTTTGACTTGGAACAGTCTCGACGCCATGTACGCGAACATTCTCCGTGAAAAAAACACACCTGGATTTCATTTCTTGGACGCGTCCCGCAGGCTTGCCTTGTTCGAAGTGTTGGGATCACAGAGGCAACGAACGGACGGACATCTTGCGTGCAGTAGGATCTAAAGGACGTGGACTAGTTGAGCTTCAAGCTCTGAGATATATGATCGCCAAGGTACGCGACTGGCCCCTGCTACATTTTCAACTTGCTAACTTGTCTTTGTGATCCATTCATAGATCGCCTTACAACTCTTGCTGAATCTTATCCTCTCCCAGTCACCGACGTGGACCAGACACTGGTGCCATGCGAGTCGTGTACTAGCCATCACCAAACCATATGGTGTGTCTGACATAGGTCCCACCCTCTTAGAGCTCGAAGAAGTTTTTCTGACAGAACCAGGTATGTACCGGTGGTATTCCACACGCTCTCAGTGCCAAGACATCCTAAATTAACTGGCGTAGGACATCCACCTACGCCGAATAAGGAGAGAAAGAAGGCAATCGCCCTTCTCCCAGCGTCGCAACATGGCCTATCCATAGTGTGCTCGTCCAACCGCTATCGCTACCGTCCATGCGTCTCTGTCGCTGACGCAATGTTGTCGAGTATATCAAGCTTCCCTGCTATTTATTGCGTGTCAGTGGACCAATGTTTTGCCTACGCCAACATGCGATTCCTTACCACCCTCTTTAGTCTCATCGCCATATATGATGCATCCGTATCGTCGACCCCAGTCTCCCTCAAGTCTATCCACAAGTTCTCTGGAACACGCGTCGAAGGAAGCTACATCGTTAAGTTGAAGGCTGGAGCTTCGAGGAGGACTCTCTCCAGGTCGCTTGGGTTGAACGTTACAAACGAATGGGATGCGGCTTTCAATGGGTTCTCAGGTACGTACCCCACTGCCTTTGTTGGCCTCTCGTTTGCTCACTCTCTGATAGGATCGTTCTCAAACGAAGCCCTCGATGCATTGAGAGCATCCGCGGATGTTGACTTCGTCGCCGAAGATGGAATCATGTCTATCCTATCTCCCGAGTAAGCGAATGTTTTCGTAGATTCCTCCTTCTACTTACTCTCCTTGTCCAGAGCGTCCACAAATACCCTCGAAAGTGCGGCCCTTGTAACTCAGTGAGTTTTGCTCCCGATGGTGGACGTGTCTGTTTTCATCAAGGCACATCTTTCGCAGAACAGACGCACCATGGGGTATCGCTCGTCTCACCTCAAACACTCGGCTTGCAAACCAAAACCCGGCGGACTTGAACTTCCAATACGTTCATGATCCATTGGCTGGCTCCGGTGTTGATGTATACGTGGTTGGTCAGTACTTACGCCGCTTCGTGTCCTCGTACCCATCACTGACGGATCCATTCAGACACTGGTACGCTTATGGCCCTCGTTTTCACAGCTCTGTCTCAATGATCTTCGTCCCGCAGGCATTTCCGTCACGCATGTAAGTCACCTACATACAGAAACGAAACATTTCTCACCACAGCTTGGATAGGCCGACTTTGGCGGTCGTGCTGTTTGGGGCGCAACGTTTGGCGGTTTTCCGTGAGTGTGGTGGTCCGCTTCGACCCACTATGACTCATTCTTCGCCTTCAGGAACACGGATGGGAATGGTCATGGGACCCATGTTGCGTAGGTTGACCAATACCTCGGTATACATCCGACAATAACATTTTCCATTTAGCGGTACCATCGCTGGTACGCGCTTTGGTGTAGCTAAATCAGCACGTGTCATCGCTGTGAAGGTTCTCAGCGACGCTGGATCTGGCACAGTGTCGGGGATGTACGTTGACATACCTTTGCAGCCATGTCGTTTCCTCACCCGTTCGGATACAGCATCTCTGGTCTCAATTACGTTGCTCAATCTGCACAAGCTTCTGGTCGACCGACCGTTATCAACCTCAGCCTCGGAGGAGGTGCATCCGCTGCATTCGATAACGCTGTTACTGCGGTCTGTCCTCTTTGAGATGATTATGCCCATCTACTCACGAACATCGTGGTTAACAGATCCTTCAACAAGGAATCCACATCGTCGTAAGTCACAACTCCCCGTTGTGTCGCCAATCCCGTGTATGACGAATAACCTTCTCCCCTCTGTGCTCAGGCCGCTGCTGGTGGTTCCAATACAGACGCTGGAGGTAGCTCTCCCGGCCGCGTTCCGGGCGTGTTGACGATCGGTGCCTCCACCATCGTTGACGCTCGCGCGTCTTCATCAAACTTCGGCCCCCTCGTTGATGTTTTCGCTCCTGGACAAGAGATTACGAGTGATTACATCGCCAGCCCTGGCTATGCGCGCTTTTCGGGGACTTCCATGGTACGAAATCCTCCTTGTTTAAACTCTGGAACAGTCTCTGATCTCTTTTCTTTCCTTCCAGGCTAGTGCTCACGTTGCCGGCATCGTTGCGTATTTCCTGTACACCGACGGACCGATGTCTCCTGGTGCCATGTCTAACTTGATCATCGAGCGCAGCTTAAAAGACGTACTTACCAACATCCGTGAGTTCGTTTTCTGTGTATTTCAAGCCAACCTGATGCTTATACTCTCCCTTAGCGACGGGTACACCCAACCGCCTTGCCCATATTCCAGTTTAAGAGTACATACGCTCAAACCTGTAATCCACACTCCCAAGAATCAAAACTGTTTCTGGCCGTGCTGGCCCGGGAAGTTCGTCGCGCCACGCGCTTCTTCATCACGTGCTCCCGATCATGTATCTCGTGACTGATCGTTCGCGTTTTTAATTTTTTTTCAGCCTGTCTTTGGCCTGTCTGGATTTTAGTTTCTCTTGTTTGACCGACCAGCGCGCCGTATTAGCCGCTCTGCTACACGCCCCTCTCAATATCGTCCCCAAATCGACAAACAAGATAGTGACCACACGAAGTCATCAAGAACCATACCCAGAGGTCTACACGACTACACACCCTTTCCCTTCCATTGGCACAGCCGCCCTGTCAACGCTCGCTACCATCAACTCCGTCGCGCTATCTCCTGGGTGTCATCTTTACAAAGAGAGAACCCAACCCAACCCCGCCGACCTGATGCCTGGCTCTTACCGCAGACAAGAACGTTGATCTTCTGAGCAGCTCACTTCTGAATAAAAGCTCCCCACGAGACTATTGACGGTGACAACGTCCCTGCTCTATGGTCCCCTTCTTTTTTTCGTGGATGGTCTGACTTCGAGTGAGTTTCTCGACTCTACTTGACTGGTGCATCAGCACTCATGATTGATAGAAGGACGGGGAAAATTGATTTAAGTAAACACTGCGCCTGCACCTCTATTTCGCAAACGCGCGTACTCAGCCAACTCTTTCAAAGTTCGTCCTTTGCATCCTCGCTGCAGAGGCTATGTTTGTCTATGAACGCCTTTGCCCATATTGGCAGACAGTCGGTGCACGAGCATAGCTGAATCACAGCAGTCAGCGTGGAGCGCACGAATACACGGAATCAAATACCTTGCTAGTGGATATACACGATGACAACCTGCCAGGATCCCCATCTTCAATGCTCTTCAGGACACACGGAAACGTCGGAACGGAAAGGACGCATCGGGGTGCTTTGCAGGAGTCTGAGGCCAACCCATTGAATATGTCTTGTCCGACTGCAAAGCTACGGGTTGAGTCTCCTCATCACATTGGTTGTGAGTGTCTTTTCCTTGCTCACATTCATCGAAGAGCTGCTGCTCAACGTCGTCGGGTAGGTTCATTTTCAGGGCATTTTTTCCTGGTCGGACCGCGCGTACGCTATCAATGTTGGTGATGAAGCCGAGCATGCTTAGCGTTGCCAGTAATAAGAAGAACATGTCGAGAGCTGGTGATGAGATGGGATTTCTACCAAGGTGAATACTGGATTATATTATTTTGAGCCTGGGATGAACTGACGTGTTTGTGAAAGAAGTAACGTCGGGGAAGTGGTTACCGAAAGCTTGAGTGTGAATCTTAACGTTGGTTCGCCCCCGCCGAAACGGTACCGAGCACTGTCCGCTTAAACTATTTCTCCCTCAAGATGGGGCACGCACACATGTCTTTCCGATCAAGATTCGGGTTGAATAATTTACGCAGAACAAACGCTGGAGGCCAATATTTAGGTGGTCATCACCCAAAGCTCATGCCTTACACTATCTACACCTTGGCCGCGACAACTGTGAACATCTCAACCGCTGGGTCCTCAGCGAGTAGCGCCTTGCCTGGACCGAACAACGCTGCTGCAACTTTCCCTTTCAAATGCGCCTTACGTCCCTCCTCGGAGGGAAAGGCGTCGATGATAGCAAACGCTCCAGGCTTGTCAGGGAACTCTACTGCGTACCAAACAAGTGTTTCGGGCTCAGCCTCAACGAGGGGTAATGCGCCCTATGTAAAGCAACGTGAGTAGAGGAAGGAGAGGAGATCTAGAGGTGAGTGCTTACAATCAAGAAGTCCTTCAATTCATTGACCTTGTCAGGTTTCGCATACAACATTACTTGAATACCGCAAGTGAGGCCCGCCGTTAGGGTTGAGCGAATAGCCTCGGGTGGAACGACGATCTTGCTTGCCAAGTACGTTGTTGGCATCACCACGGGATCTTTGGCCAGCAAGGTCGGGGCTTGCGCCATCATCGCGGCAGCGATCCTGCCAGTAATATGTGCTTGTCTACCCTCTTCGGTGAAGAACGAATCGAAGACGGCAAAGGTAGGGACGCTGCTGTTGATCTCAACGGCAAACCATTGAATGGTCCCTTCTTCTTCCTTGGATAACTCGTAGCCGGCTTTGAGAAACGCTGTAACGTCATCGGGATTGAACTTGGGAGGCAAAGGTACGTAATAACCGAGTTTGACTGCGTGGACAATGTATTGATTGGTTACCCGCAGGCACAGAGTGGTTGCAACTCACCGTCAGAGGCAGACATGTTCGTGGTGTGAATGATTGTTGGTTCAGTCCTACCTCAAGCCTTCGTTCCCTTTATACTATCCCATGTCACGTCGAAATCCACTGGGTTTTCTCACCTCATCCTTGTCGCTGCCGACTTGCAGAGCGCTGGAAGATGGGCGTTGGTCAGCTGCGCACCTGGCTGATTCTGTGTAGAAGCATCACGATATTCAAGTTTTCCCATTCGCTAGCTTCGTGTGAGCGGTCTTGAACACAAGCTCCCCGGCGAACGACGGCAGTTGGATGGCGGTGACCCCAGCCCCGGGCGCTACTCTCATCGCATTCATATCAACGTCATGATCTTCCGAGGCGGCAACTCATTGTCCCCAGGGACATTGGTGATCGGTAGACGACAATGGACACGATCACACATGGTAGCCACGAGACAATGAACGACATGTCTTACCATTCCTGGCCTTTTGATCGTCTCACATTGGTTCCGGTGGCCCGTGGGTTTGTTCGCCTCTTTGACCACTACCTTTCAATTCCATTGACATGTACACCTAGTAACTTGTGTTCGCATTCGTCTGGATACGATACCGCTTCGGCAATGTCAGACATCCCACCGACTATATAAACCCCCATGATGTGACTATTAAGAGTTAACTTTCACCACCATCGTTATGGACCTCGCTCAACGCTCTCTTCCCCGTCGACTCCAGCGCATCGTGGCAGGCTTGCCGATTATCTTCCCTCCCGAGCTCATTGTGGAGATCATGAAGCTTGTCAGTGATGATGCTCCCCGTTCGGACGACAAACTAGCGAAATATCGGACCCTCTTGACTTTTCGTTTAGTCTGCCGAAAGTGGGACAAGATTGTCTCTGGGACGCCTTTCCTCTGGGACGAAATCGATGCCGACCTGCCTCTACACGTTTTGCACAACATTTTACCTTTCACAAGCCGTGCTGCTCTCAAACTTGTCAACAACTTAGACTCTAATCGTCGTCCAACTCCCATCGAGAATCTGGTTGCTCTCTTCACCCGCTTCTGTCACTTCAAATCGTGCAAGCTGAACCTTGTGTCCGAACACTGGAATATCATTTCTACTCTCTTCTCCCAATCTGCACCCATGCTGGAGACGCTTCGCCTCTTCATGGGAACATCCGACCATCCGTCTAATTTCCCTTCTGATGCACTCCTCCAAGAAGGCATGCCGCCCCCACGACTACGTAGCCTGGTGCTCCACGGCTTCAAACTTGACTGGAACTCTCCGATTTTAAGGGGTGGCAAGTTGACATCACTTCAGTTGGACGGATCTGAGCACCCTTCGTTCGAGGAATTCACTACCGTCATGAAACATATGATGGGCTTGGTTGATCTACGCCTTCACAATTGTCTTCCTACTCTCGATCAAGTGCCCGCGCCTAAGGTTTTGGTGTCTCTACCTTGCCTTATATCACTCGAGCTCATGGATAGTACGCAGTCTTGTGCGGACTTCTTCAAGTACACCCGCATGGCCCCACGCAAGATACACCTCGACACAGATTCATCTGAGGATCCGGATATCTCGTCTCTTGTCCAACCATGCGCAGAGATTTTGTCCCTCGTTGTCCCTCAGCCCTTCGATACCCTGCATCTCGAGCTACAAGAATTCGACGAGCATGGTGGCAAATTTCAGTTGTTCCTTTCTACTCCCGAAGCAGGAATATCTACCTCTCAGAGCCGCCTTGACATCGTAACATTCGGTGCTCGCGCTGGTAATCGAGACCGCATGCTCCAGTCAGCGCTCACGCCGCTCAAATACAAATCCTTACTGGCACAAGTTACCGACATGAAATTCGCTACGACCCCAGATCGACCTGAAAGCCTCGGACGATGTTTGGGGTTACTCGACTCATCGCTACCACAAATCACCAGGATGTCTTTGTCAGCCGATCTAGCTACCTCCCTCTTCCGCCAGCCTTTCGTCAACATAGATACTCCTGATCATGAAATCGATCTCAATCCCGAGGCCCCAGTCCTATTCAAGAACCTCTCGACACTCGGTGTCAGACCAGATATTGTCCAGACTCGCGATGCCAAGTTGTTTGTGCAGGCTCGACAGTATCTCGCTCCTCGTTCTCCGACTCTAGCTTGTGTTCCTTACTAGCTTGTGGTCCTTACGACGTACACAGTCACAACATGTTCGATTATTACTCTTGGCGGCGGTGTATATTTTGTACCTTACGTATGATTGTTATGAATAAAGACCCATTCCATGAACGACCTGAGATGCGATCATTCTACAAAGACACTGGCGGGAAGTTTGTCCGCTATGAGCTGCGAGAGCGGAGGCAGCTGACGGAATACGGCAGATGTAGACCGGCGATATCGTGTCGGAGTTCTTCCCTCCACCTCATGTAGAAGAACGGCAAATGCTTTGTCGTCAGAGGCGGAACCCAAGATCCCGATCTTCCAGGTGGCTTCCATCTCATCTTTCTGTGGCGGTTGTCCGACCCATCCCAGTAGAATATTGGTGTCTCCGGACTCTATCGCTCGAAAGACGAGATCAAGTTGTAGTGGCGTCCTTGCTCCTCTCCGAGCTGGCCGAAAGACCCCACTCTTGAGGTAAAACGACTCGAAGACAATGTCACAAAGAACCATCATTATTCTCAGTCCGCAATTTGTCATGGTGAATGATTGGTACAGCTCCTGCGTTGTGGACGATAAAGCGGTGATGAAGAGTGGGTCGGAGATGATGGGGTCTACCAATGGGGTCTTGTATGATGCCGGCGACTGGGCGAACATGGAATTCCATCGGGATGGACGACCAGTCCACGAGAAAAGCCCTCTATCCTCCGTCTGCATGGCGCATTCCACTTGAACACGGTAGAAAGCGCTTTCGGGGCCTTCGCCGTAGGTAATAGGGATACGAATGTCTAGGAGGGTAATCAAGCAGTAAGCGATGTCTTCGGGACGTGTCGTAATCCTCCGAGAAACCCAGTGGAAAGCAGAGCGCGCGTTTCGTGGACTGGGATTGTATTGGAGGAGATTATCCGTATCAATAAGTACCTTGCCAGCGGATCAGTCAATGCGATGCATATGAAGACATCCCGGGCTTACCAGTGATTTCAGTGATTGCCTGCAAGAGGCGCGAAGACTTCGAGTCTTCAACTTCATCGGCAAGCCTGGAAACACCATTGCCCCTCTCCGCCTCGATTTCATCCTCTGTAGAGGCCAGCGAAACGTCATAGTCCGCAACGAGGGTTGCATCATAATGATGCTCGCGAGTGGTGCGGTTGGCTGGTATGTCCAGCAAATCCGCGCTGGCGCGGCGTATGTCGAACCTGGTCCCAACTTCGTACTCGGTCCAATCTCCCCAGAAAAACTTGAGCCTCCGTGGGGCTAGAAGCTCTTGCAACGTCCAACCCCTCGTAAACCAGAGGTCGTCGTGAAGTTTGCCGGCCGGGATCGTTAGGTAGATAATGCAAACATATGCATTCCGGTACCAGCTGAACATTGACCGGATAGACTCGTCGAGTTCGGAGCTACTGGTCTTGTTGATGCATACCGTGTCGATCCAGACGTATCTACAGCCGTATTTCTGTGCAATCTCGCAGAATTTGATGAACTTCTTGTATCCCCTCTTCGTTGATGCGGCTTCCATATCAACAAGATCGTCGAATACCAGTTCTTCATTTTGCCATCTATGGGAGAGGATAGCGTACTTTCCGCTGAGGCGAATTTGGTAGAATAACGTGTCTTCTTCGTCTGCCCAATCGAAGATCTCCCGTTTATGACCATTACGAGCCCGGATCTCGAGATACTGGCGTATATTGGTGAGGATTTGAGCGGTAAATTGATACCTTGACACAAGCTGCTTTGTTTCGGTGTCGTAGAGACGAATAGGACAGTTGTGCACGTATCGCTCAACCGAGGGTTGAATCCTAGTTGTAAGGGGCACGGTTATACACTGCTTGGTATAAGCTGGAGACGAACGTTGACGTGACTGACTTACTACATATACCAAGAAGACTTGAGTCAAAGCCAATGTGGCGTACAAGTGGCATATCCACGACTTAAAAGTCAACGCACCACTTCATCGTAGAGTGTCTGTGGGGGGTTACAGGCAGTCAGCTGGCTGTACTTGTGTTTGGGTCATTTGTTTGACGAAAAACATACCTCAGTCATACCTTCATCAGGTTCATCCGGCCATACTTCCTGAGGCATGCTAGTATTTCCGTTGTGGTTGAAAGGCTGTATCGACGACGCTTTGACATGTTGGTTTCCGCAAGGGATGCATCAGGGAAGCGAGGTCTTGGCTGGTTTCACCGTTTCCTTCCTATCGCTGGAGCACTCCTAGTCTTTGACAGAGCACCCTCCATTCACTAACGCTGAGGTTTCAGTGAATCTAGAGCCTACATTAGACGTAGCGCTCTACTAGTAGCTCCTCCCATGGGCCCACATGTGGGCCTACGCGATTGATCATAACTAATGATGCGAAACGGGACACTTCGCCTGTACTCAGTCCGTGGGTCCCAACCGTAATTGCTGTGTGAGCTCGAAGAGGTACTTATAGCCAGTAACATCTCTGGAGGCCACACAAGAGAGATGAACATCAACAAGCATCGTGACGGCTGCTTTGGGGTCTCCTTCCTAGCATTCTGTTTATCAATCCCACTTTTCATCTTCCTTTTCCGATTTCTTGTGTTGCCAGGTGAGATAATTATGTACGAGCTTTGACCTGTATCTTTCGCTAATACCCCGCTAGAGGTTTGGGAGAAAGAGCGACAGTGGCCTTCAACCGAATGCTTCGTCAATTCTGCGAAACTGAATTCGCGGTACTGTTGCGAAGCTCCATGCACCTGCGAGAGCGCGAGAGAGAATATCACCAGCTGCTCTCCTCTTCTTTCACCATTGAATGGACTTACTCCACTCAACTGCAGCCAGAACGCGACCGAATGTCCGACTGGAGTTGGAGAAGTGTGCAACGGAGGGTGAGACGCGACGTTGTCCTCCTTACCTTCAATTCTGATTAGCCCCCATAGCTATACCTGCTGTCAGTCGACCTGTGATTCATGTTTGCAATGCTGGCAGTCATGCTCCGGGGACCCGTCAGAGGGCACGTTCAAGTGTAAGAAGCACTGCGAGGAATACCAGTATGGTTTGCCTCCTGTACATGTTTTTCTCGGCTAATCACGGTTTGTAGGTGCAACTGTAGGTGTACTCGGTCGGTCCCCAGCGCCAAGTGCTCCATAGCATGTCCAACGTGCTACTCTGTGGACGTTTCAGTCGGTTACATGACACCACGAGAGGTGAAAAGCGGTTCACAGCGGCAAGAATTTGGCAAAGATGAAAGCCGCGCACAAGTCTTTCTTGACGACCATCGCGCCGGATCAACGATCATTTGTTCGTATGCTCGAACTTCAAATGACGTGCGTTCCATCTGTTCAACCGTCTTTGTATCGTGCTGAACACATTCTCAATGTGCAAAAGATATCTTTAGAGATTCCAAGAAACCCATTCACGCCCTGGAAATGGGCAATCGTGTCGGTTTTTGGTATCCTCCCACTGCTCCTCTCCATCGTCTGCCTCACATGGCTCGCTGTGACTGGAATATGGCCTTTGCCGTGGAGATGGGCTTCAACATGGTCGTGGCCTTGGACAAGCTCCACGGACTGGAAGCGACTGAGACTATTTTCGTCGAGACCTTGGTTCTCTTGGTCCACATCTTGGTCGTCGTGGTTGCGCAAACGCAGAGGTTCGCAAGGTACAGGAGTACTCCTAGCTTCCAGACAAGTCGAAAATGACGAGGAATATCCTCTCTCTCCTACCACGACACTTTGTCTTGAAGAGGAACTACTGGCACCTTCATCCAGTAAAGAGGTTTAACCGGAAACGGCTCCTCTCCATCTTCGCCTGAATATAGAGTATGTCGGTGTCGGGTTGTACTTGCAATAATCCAAGACTCAGTACTTAGTCTTGAGTTGGCTTTGAGCTTGTCAATTCGTTGTTACTGCTGTGGTGGCATCGTTCATATATATCCCGAATCTACCTGCGCTTATACGAAGCGTTTGACGTGGCACAGATTGGGCATAGAGTCAAGATCTGCTCTCGAACTTGGGCAGGTTGCATGGCGAAGTCCCCACTTGAGAAGTGACCAGCAGGTCTTCGTCGATGCTACACACGGGTAAGTATGTAGTAAGATATCAGCGCAGATTAAGTGTGGGCGGACTGTCGCTGTCGGCGTGTACCTGGAAACATTGGTCCGAGATGTGGCGCCCAGCTGGGCGCTGTCATCTAGACACCGCCGACCTCGGTGCCTTCCGAATCTTTTGCAGGGTCAGCCATCCAATCCTTCAAATTCTCCCAATGTGCCAAGTCGAGAAAAATCCTTCTCGACGCGACGAACGATGCGCAAACCCGTAAAATGGGGTCTCTCGCTCATCCCCGTTTCATTGGGCCTCTTTTTTGGCCTTTTCTTCGGTGTCGCCTACCCTGGTATGTCTGAGACTCGCCCAACGTGTCTTTGGAATGCTCAAGAACCCCACAGAGATAGTGCGCTCCGACTGGCCTTTGACGCGATGCGATATACTCAATGGTGGTATCGATTCTCGATACTGCTGCGAGAGCGTTTGTACCGGTTGTTCGTCAGCACCTGCGGGTGCTGAGCAGTGTTCTGCCCGTATCTCCTCAATCAACAACGGGTTCAATCCGACCAGCTGTGCGAGTAACAGTACGACTTGTCCAACTGGTGTTCCCGGACCATGTAACGGAGGGTACGTCCAGCTCTCCGTTTCCAACATGCAAACCCTTCATCCTCTTTTATTTCAGTTATCATTGTTGTCGCCAGTGCTGTGAAACTTGCGAGCGGTGTACCAACACATGTACATCGTCAGCACCCTGTACGCGAACGTGTACTTCGTACCAGTGAGTACGCTTCTACGACTTCCTCCGGCCATTGATTCACTGGGCGTATCAAGATGTCGTTGCCGCTGTTGCGATAGCGTTAACCGTCAGCACTGCACGCTGCAGTGTCCCTCGTGCTTTACCGTCAGGCTGGATCTAACATTCTATACCGGTCGCGCGAGGAACCAGCCCCACAATACCACTTACACCCAAGATTTCAAGAAGGATGAGACCGGAGCTCATTCGTTCTTTTCATCACACACGCCAGGTTCTAAATCTACCTGTTACTACAATCCAAAGAACCTCGGGGAGGCAAGCAAACTCTCCTAGCTACCTTCGCCCTCAGACTTACCAAACACCCCAGGTATCCTTCGACGTCTCGTTTACCCCGTGGAAGTGGGCTTTGGTCGCTATTTTCGGTATCTTACCGCTCTTTGCCAACTTGGTCTTCTTTGCCGTCTTGTACGGGCTGCTGCCTCTAAAGGATCGCGCCATTGAGGCCTTGCGTCAGCGGCGGTTACGCAACCAATTGCGCGCAGTCCCCCAATACGACCAAAATGAAGGGAACAGCAGGATTGCTATTCTCAGAGACGATGATGGGAAAGCCTACGCCCTAGAAGACCGGAGTGCGGTGGCCGAGGCTTTCCAAGCTCAAGCTGGATCGTCTCAAACGCGGCTCTATGATGACAGCTCTGCACCACCTGAATACAGCGAGGTCGTCTCGAAAGAGCAAAAATATGCAGACTCTGGACTTTGAAAGTGCATGCCTTTTAATTTATATATCATCGTGTATCAAGTATACCCAATTAACCTTGACGATCTATCTAACTAGTAAATTAACGTTATTTAGCACAACATTGTCAAAATATTAAGGAATAAAAAACCGAATCAATTTTCGACCAAGAGTTCACGTTTGTAGGGCTCAAGAGTGAGCGGGACGCCCTGTTTTTTCCTATCCAGTAAGATGGGTCGGTAATCCGCATCTGGATCACCAGGCCATTCGCCAATGACCCTAGTCACCCTCGCGAAAGCCATCATCGCATACGCCGATGGATCCTCCGTCCGATCAACCAGCTCGTAATACAGTGCGTTGAAAAAGCCCTTGACCGCCGACAAACTGCGAAGAGTCACTTGTCTAAGGTTTGGCAGGGGTGGCGATACGATCTCTCGCCAGAAAGAAGGTCGTGTCGTATCATTGAAATCACAAACGAGGGAGGAGATGTGCGTTAAGGGGAGGGTTTTCATACCCAGGTCGACCAGACGTTCTGTGTCTATAGGTGGTTGGACGCGGCGGGCGGGGGTCAGGTGCAAGTTGAATACTTGATTGTCTTGGTCGATGATAGCGCCATGGTAGGCTTCAAAGCAAACACTGATTTTGCATGCGATTAAGCGGAGGTGGTTGAGGGGATGGGTAGATAGGCGATGCGATAGAAGACGCGTGGCGTAGCGGTAGATGGGGAGACCATCCGATACCATTTTGAGATCTGTTACGATCGACAATTGTTCGAGATCGCAAGGTCCTAGAGATTGAAGGAACCACGAGCATAGGTCACTCGCGTCCTCAAGCTTGAGGCGGCTGAGAGCCGGGAGACGAGGTCTGAAAGGCCCGTCTGTCTGGCGGGGTAGACAATTCGTGAGGTGAAGATCGCGAAGGTTGGGCATCCGGGAAAGGACATCGGATAGTTGATCAGAAGTTGAACGGTCTTGGTTGTTCAGGAAGAGAGACGTCAAACCGGCGAGGAGGGGAGAGTCCCAGGGGACCTTACACCCCACGAGGGATAGGTGACGGAGGCTTGGGCATGGTTTCCCACCAAACAAACCATCTAGGAGGGGTGCCATGAAGTAACGCTCAGAGTGTGGAGAGATCTTGAATTTAAACGTCTCCATCTCGGGAGCTTCGACGAAGAATAAAGGTTTCATCTCCAACCAGTCGTTGGAATCCACACTACAGAGGATGGCCTGGGTGCGAGGGATCTCTGAAAAGAGCTTGAGGGCGTTTGGAAGAGGGATGGAACGCCAGCAGAACGCTGGGTTTCCTACGACTAACTTCATATCCCTAGCTCGCGGTATGACCACATCCAAGATAGGAAGAGGCTCAATGCCGCTGAAAGTCCTCCACAAGATCGGCGTGTCCTCGATTAGGACTCGCCACCGCTTGCAAACAAGGGCGAAGTTGCGTAGGTTCAGATAGGCAGGCTTACTGCCCTGCCTCTCAGTGACGGCCATTAGAATAATGGAAGTGAATATTTCGATCGGGAGGCGTCTTCGGGTGGGAGATGAGNAAAGGCATTAGGCGACGCTGAAGAGAAAGATGATATATACAGAGGAGCAGAGGGTTGAAGGGAAGGAATGATGAGGTAGAGAGACCATCGAGTGTCTTTTAAGTAGTTTGTGGACGTCGGCGGGTGGCTGTCTCTTCCATTGTCCTTCCGTCATCCACCAACTTCATTGGGAGACAAAGCATTCGGATGGTTCAGCCGACTCTGGGAGGATTTAGGACACCGGAGTGACAATCCAGATGGCAGATAAAATCTTCATGATTGTCGTGAATGACTGCTCTGTTCTCGCGGGCTTGTCCTGAAGGGAGACCTGCGAAGGGCCAAGTACAATATCATCTAAGCCGCATCAGCTCCCAATCAACCCCACGACAGGCGGTTGTTGGTCCAAGCGTGCGGGGCTTCGTGTTGTGCATTGCGGCTATAGACGTATGATACATGGCTTTTTGGTCGTGAAAACGTAGCTAGTCTCCATCATCGTATGTAACGGGCATGCGAGGGGAAAGCGAATTTAGAAGAGACGAACGGGCTTGCCCATGGTCGTCTTGATGTGAAGGGACTTGACGTTCTGCCAGTTCTTCTTGAGCAGAGAGACGAGGAAGTTGATGCCTAACGAGATATTTAGATTGTGACGATAAATCGGAATTTGGTGGCACATACTCATCATGACATTGGTGAGGACTTGGTCGTCATTCATCTCAACGTGTCCAACAGCAACACCCAAGCACAAGACCTTCTTGAGCTGGAATTTGATGGTGGAGCGAACCTCAGTGAGTTTGTTGGAGAGGTCCTCGGCGTGCGAGACGGGGGTGGGGAATTTGCCAGCTGGGTTACTCATTAGTGAACGTACGCACACTGACTTTCAGGTTGACATACCCTTGGAAAGACCGGGGCCGAGAAGACGAGGAATTTGCTTGATGAGGGCTTCAGAGGCAAGGAAGGCATCGTACTTCTTGGCGAGCTTCTTGACGAGCTTCTTGTTCTTGTTCAACCTGTTATACCAGCCTACATTAGGTGCTGTTTTCTGGGCAAAAAATTTGTTACGTACTTCTTCAAATCGTCCACGGACATATACTCAAGCTCAATCTGCTTGGCACGATCGATGTCGTTGGCATCGGCCAAGATGCAGAGAGACATGCGAGGGCGGGGGACATTGGGGAGCCTGTCCATATCATATGCGTCAGAATTCGACTTCAAAGAGCTCAATAACTCGAACAATAACTCACTTGACAGTTCCAGAGAAACGCTTATCTCTTTGGGGGTCGTAGTTCTTCAAACCAATTTGCAACTCGATGGTTTCGACGAATTTGCGCTTCTTCTCGCCATTGGCNCTCGGCCAAGAGTTCCTTGATGGAGCCCCGCACGCTTGACACTGAGAGCTTGCTACTGCTCATGCTGGATTTTCGGGTGGTGGTGGTGTTGGATTGTTGCGAGGACTTCACGGTGCCTGTGATCGGTTAAGTGGCTTGAGAAAGTATTTGTCATCACTGTATAGTTACACGTGCGAGTCTTACTTAGGGGCTTCACTTGGCTGTGATGAATGTTCAAACGTTCACCCTACACCTCTCCTCAGATTCTTTAGGACTAATCCCGCGCCTCTTAAAGCCCAGTGGAGAGTCGCAGTGCCTCCTCCGAGATGTCTTGAAACGAAAGAACTTAGGCTCACCCATCCTTCGCCCAGCCGGCTAAATTTTACTTTACGACGAGCTTGCATGCGCAGGTCAGGTTGATTGATGGGTACTTATCTAGTCTATGCCTTCAATAATGTAGCAGTAAATTGAGACAACATACCCCCAGCTAACTAACCAACGCATGAGAACGAGCGCAGCTCCTATGAGTCCTATCTCTTCCCTGAGGCCCTATGGTTCCAGCTCCGACTTGGCGCCGCAAGGCTTGACGCCATGGCCCTGTCCTTCCTCCAAAAAATCGTAGAAACGCTGGTGTGTCTTCATTGTACGATTCAACGCGAATTCTACGCTGAATCTTGAATATGTCGTGCCTCTAGATTATATGGACAAGTGATACGTCTCAACCAATAGTCCAATCTGCCGCCATCTTCAATCTTCCTGAGGATGTATTGTCGCTCATTTTCCTATGGGGACAGAGCGATCTTGACCAGACGCAAGATCTTGTCGGGCTGATCTCGCTGAAGCATGGTCGTACCTTGGCAGGTGTATGTCAACACTGGCGACGGGTGGCATTGAACACGGTTCAGCTATGGTCCCATATATCCTTGACGAATACCAGATACTCGGCGAAGCTGGTGGAGCGCACCAAAGGAGCTCAGCTATCCGTTCTGTGTATATTCCCAAGCCCAAAGCCGGAGGAGTTCTGGGAGATGGCTTCGGAACTTTTGCCACAGTGTATGGACAGGATGCGGGATCTGCGCATCTTGATACAGAAAAGCGGAAGCGACGAGCAATTCTGGACCTTGTATTCTCGTCCCCAAGCCCTTCACGAACTCACGATTGGAGGGTGCCCCCATCAAGAAGGCGACGCTCCCCGTGTCTTATCCAAGAACGTACCACTGGATAAAATGTCCTCCCTTTGTTCCCTCTCACTACGCGCGATCTTCCTGCAACAAGATCTCCCACCTTTGCCTACGCTGGAGCATTTTTCTGTTGACGACCGTCTGCTGAACAAGCATCTCTCGGTCCCGTGGCTTCTGCGATCGCTTCCCAACATTCCAAATGTCCAATTTGTCGATGTTGCCGTTGTTATTACTACGGGGTTCCCTGCAGACCAGAAACTCCAAATCGTCAAACTACCCCAACTACGGTACATCAAACTGATGTGTCTCGACGTTGTCTGCGCTGCCCTCTTTCAGTTTCTCGATATTCCAAATACTGCCACAGTGAACCTGTCGTACGCCCGCGATGTGCTTAACCGTCCCGATACGAACGGCATAAAATGCCTCTTTTCGCGCTGCAAAAACTATCCTGCCCCCGAATTCACCCTGCACCTGGCGCTACAGGACCACGACCATGATGGCGTCAACAATATGACGATTTCTTTAATGCTAAGCGCAAATGAGACCGATGGCCCCTTCCTTTTCTCCGCCCATTTGTCGCCAAACTCGATTCCCAAATATATCCAACTCTTTTCGTTACTCCCCCCGGAGAAAATGCGTACTCTGGAGCTTCATGTTCCTACGAAGGATCAATCTATCTGTGACTGGGTAGAGATGACTCCGTTGTTCCCCGATCTTCGCAAACTGGTTTTGAGGGACAGCGGGGGGCTTGACTTCCTTCATCACTATACAGATCGGTATCTTCGGGGTCATGATGAGCAGTGTGGCACTAGAGTCAATCCCCGACTCTCGCAGCTGGTTTTCGACATGGTAGATTTTGAGCTCGAGGGGGAGAAGACTAAAGCGTATGAGACTCTGGTGGAGAGCTTAGATGTGCTGAAACAGGCAAAATTACCGTTGGAGGGGATTTCGCTGGAGCACTGTAGTATCTCAAAAGGTTCGGTCGCCGACCTTGAAGAACGTATAACGGTATTGTGGGATAGGCTCGAGACCAAGGTAGTGCCGGATTATCTACGCTGCTCTAGATAACCCTCAGTACCATGGACATCACATCGTCTCAACAATGCAATTGTAAGTCTCTCTACTCTCGCTTTATCTGCGGTGAAATTCACGTCAATGTAATCACTGCCCCCTCCACGTTCCCTCACCTAGGCAACTGGACTTCTCCTCTGAACCCGAGGTCACTCGCAGGGCCGCTATCAATACGCGGGAGACTTCCCAAAGGCGTACATTTTATTATGGGAGGTTTATGGGAGGTAACTTTAAGCAGTGGATTGAGACTACAAACGCGTGAATCTATACTGTAAGTACTCTAGGTACTGAACCCCACATCATGCACTCCTATTTACACGGCCCTGGAAGCTGGGGGGAGCAAAATGGTTCCGCCTTTTTTGGCACCAGGCTTACACCATGGCCCTGTCCCTTCTGCAAAAAATCGTCAGAAAACTGGTGCGTCTTTCTTGTATTCATTTCTCGCGAAAGCTCACATTGTCCGTGATTTCAGATCATATCTCCTCGGAGGAGAGGTAGCAAATCACCCAGATCAACATCAACCCCAACTCCGAGCCAATCGGCCGCGATCTTCAAACTTCCCGAGGATGTCTTGTCTCTTATCTTCCTCTGCGGTAAAAGCGACTATGCGCAGATACAAGATCACGTCGGAATCGTCTCGCTGAAGCACGGTCGTGTTTTGGCTAGCGTGTGTCAGCACTGGCGACGAGTGGCCTTCAACACCGTTCAGCTCTGGTCCAACATCACCCTGGCGAATCCAAGATACGCGGCCTTGCTGGTCGAACGCACCAAAGAGGTTCCGTTGGGTGTTTTCTGTATATTACCGATTCCAAAACCTGCGGAGATCTGGGATGCTGCGTCAAAACTTGTCCCCAAATGTGCGGACAGAATCCAGAATCTGCGCCTCTTCGTCCACGAACGCGACGCCGATGAGCCATTTTGGGCCTTGTTCTCTCGCCCCCAGTCGCTGCAAAGGCTCTCGGTAGTGGGCGGCCCGCTGCTGGAGGCAGGCGCTCATCAAGACGATACCCTTGGACAAGATGACCTCTCTTTGTCTTCTGACGCTCCACAATATTAGCCTTGAACAAGATATCCCGCCGTTGCCTCTAATCATTGTCGGTAATCTATTGAACGAAACCATCTCCTTCTCTTGGCTTCTTCGAGCCCTTCTCAACGTGCCGAATGTCCAGTTTATCGACATTTCCGTCGTCGGCGTCGCGCCGCTTCCCATCGGTCAAGAAACTCAAGTCATCAAGCTTCCTCAACTGCATTATCTCAAGCTCATCCAAACTGAGGCTCTATTCCTTCGTTAGATTATGCTAGATGATACAACTGCAGTTGTAGGTGTCTAGAAAGTGAATTACGTATTTTCAAGCACATCAATTGAACAGGACCCTAATAGCAGGCTGTCACCAAGATGGCGACTAGCCGAAAGGCTCCGTGGTAATTGGCAGCGCGACAATCAACATTGAGCTGTCTTGGAACAATGATTCATCCTCGCGTAGCCACCGTGGGTTGAGATCCCAGATTCACACTCAAAACGCTCGGGAGCCACTTTCCCGATGATACCTCTTCCACGAAACACGTCAGTTCATCCCAGGCTCATGGAATAAAACGAAGCTCACCTAAAAGCCAGATTCCAACCCCACCATCGACCATGCTTTTCCTGCTATTTACGGCGCTGACTGCCATCGGCTTCATCACCAGTATACACGGTGTACACGCCGTAACGCCGGGAAACAACGCCTTGAATGAGGGCCTACCAGACGAGATTGAACAAAAACTCTTCGAAAAAGGTGAGCACGAGAGGACAACTCACAAGAGGGACCGAACGCCTTATGCCTTTGCGCCACAGTCGGCCAAGAGGTGTTTGACGGTTTAGCGTCGGAAACCTGCAAGATCAACAAGTGCATCCTTTCAGTCCCGACATTCCCATGCATCCAGAAATGTGTCGAAGATGGCGAGCCGTCCAGGTTGTCGTCGTGTTTGTCCACTGCCAGGGTATGATCTCCCGCATCCATTGGAGGAACGACATAACTGATCCATGTGCAAATGAACCTAGTTATGCTCGTGCGTAGAATGTCTTCCAACATCGGCAAAGGCATTCGTGATCGCCCATGACGTCTGCGCAGACGACCTTGGTAAAGGGGAGCATAGGGAAGAAGAAAATAAGGAAGAGCACAGAGATGAGCTCTGATCAAACTCTGGCTCCGGGTCGGCCTCGAGGGGCACTGTAATGCCATACGGTGCAGCGTGGCGTCTAATTATACTTGTGTACCACACACTAATGGGAAGGCAGGATTGGTGAAATAGCCAGTTGACGAAGATGCCTGTGCGCTAGAATAGGCACGATGTGAGGACTAGCTTATCATAAAATATCGTAAGTGACCTTGACCCAAAAAAGAAAGTGTGGACATCTCTTACCAAGGTCGGATATGAAAGTCGTTCAGAACACACATGTGAGATGCCTTGTATTCGAAACACCAATCGTTTTCCCTAGATGGGGGAGCGCGAGCGTCTGGAGGCGCGAGCCGGATTGGGCTGATAATGACCTCCGCTGGAACATTGAGCGCGTAAGTGGGGACCGAAGAAAATATCAGAAGGGACGCACCGTGGTCCCAGTGATGCTTGGTAGCGAAGCAATGCCTGGATTTGAGGACGAGGAAACGAGAGGAGAGTCAAGACCCTGATTGCAGCTGCTTGCTCGGTCGACGGCATAGACATGACTCCAACCCCCACAACGAGTTCTATATCTGGTAAGGCTCTCGGCATATTAGAGGCTTTGTTGAGGAGGATCCAGGTTCGGTGGATGGATCAGAAGGCATATCAAGCACTTTACAGTTGACCCACGTCGAAAACGACGGCTGTCCTGACCTAGGCGATCGCGAACAGTCAAACAGAGGAAGTAGGACATCTAGATTATCGTGGTAAGATGCCGCGGTGATGAGCTTGGGCTTGAGGGCTTGAGCAGGTACGACGATTCACTAGAGGGGGTTGAAGCAAAGTCAGTGCGTTCCGTTGAACATATCGAGGGTATACTGTACTAACACATCGCTGCGAATATATGGCGTTATGTGAGTCCACACGATCCTGAATCCAAAACGCACACCATCCACGCCGTCGCCCCTCCCTGTTCGTAATTGTAGAAGCTCGCCTGATGTACCCAGCAGATGGATGTTGACAAGTCCGGTCGTTTGCTTACAAACGGTACCGTACATCGAACGCGAGGACTCCTACTCTAGATGAGCGTGAAGACTGCGTATATGCGCGATGATTTCCGCCGCAACCAAAGATCCTACGTCGACCGTCCCATTGGGCTCTAGCCCAGACATAAAGTAAGATGAATTTACTAGCAATAGCCGTTACCAATGAAAGTCCAATGAAAGTTACGACTGCTAAACTCACCTTGCCCCCTTCGAGTACAGATGAAAATTGGACACGCGAAACCTCGGTGGGCTTTTTGTAATGCCCGCATCCTTTCAGTACACAGCGTCCAATTTTGAAGGAGGTTTACTCATGTCGACGATGTCGATGAGCGCGAAGACGTTGGGGATGATGAGGGTTGGCGGAAGAGCAGAGCGTGAGAATCATCCCGACGATGCCGATGGGCTACTCGATATGGAAAACGCCACTAACCGACTCCCCGACTGTGACGCTCCACGACGGCCCTTTGCTGGCGTTCCCATCAGCGGACTCTCCTTGACAAGATTAATCTGGTAGACTCAAATGCGCCTAGCTTGATACCATGCACCCAGAAACATTTTCTCATTTTCTCACTCGAGCCATCCCGAGAGCTTTCATTGTGGTTCGGTCAAGCGCAAGCCTTTGCGTCACCTATGCGGATGAACCTACGTAGCGTGGTCTTCGCCTATGTCTTCAAGGTATCACCTGGGGAACATCACCCCAGGTGTGATGTGTCTAGTTTCCGAGCTCTATGGTATTTTCTCAACCGCTGCCCGGCTTTCAACGATGCACGCGCACCTGGCAAGATCGTCGAGCTTGCGGACAGCTCCAACGAAACCAACGATAAATTCCCTTCAAGTTTCTTGCACTGGCTTGAGTTGGACTTGAGCCCCAATTTCTGGTTCGTCTGGCTCCTGTGCGTCCCCTCCTAGCTGTTTGACTCGGATTCATAACTGATTGGACGTAGCAAGCAACTCGAGAACCCGTGTCGCGGGTCTATATCAAAACCTAAAGTTATACATTGCGGACGGACCCCTTTGGCTATACTTTGGTCATCTTGATGACGTCGGTCGGAGAGAAATTGACCATGGACGCGCAGGAGACTTGGGTACTTACTGAGACCCCAATGGAGGATAGGTTTTGGCAATGGATATCATCCGAACCTCCGAAGGTATACACCTCATTTTTCTGCGTAAATATAGCCTAAAGCACTTCTCTAGCCACCGAACTCACACCAAGTGACCAAACTCACTGGTCTACGTGGGCTCACTACTCTATGATTCGCCTCCAAGGAATTGCTAACCTTCCAGCCCTCGAAGAATTCCAGTTCAAAAGAGTCCGATATCCTTGGTATCACTATTCGGGAGGAAATGTGATGCTGTGTGGAAGGACCCCCAACAACTCACCAAGAGGTCCGATCCAAAAAGTCCGAATTTCGGCCAAAATAGGTGGATGATTTATTACCATAAAAGGAAATCGGAGAGGTGGATGATCGATCCGACTTCCAAATTTGGACGAAAATAGGTGGATGGCTGATCCAACATCTACGAGGGTACTACGGCGGGTTGGGCGGATGTACCGAGTGTAATCGGCTGCACTAGAGCTAGATAAAGTACTTCTGCGTCTTATGGCTGATAACCAGCCCGGTTTGCGTCCACTATCCAAAAATTTCTGACAAAAGTCCAATGTACAGGTCCCGGGCTCGAACTCGCGACCTCGTGGGTAAGTAAAAAGTTCGCTTACACGCTCCAACCACTATACCACAATGCCTTTTCAGAGAAGTGCCTTTTAGTGCAATATAGCTAGCTTAAGGCGGAGGACCGCCTAACTCAGGATTTACCCAGTGGCCACGTAAACTATTTACCGTTTTTGACAAGTGAGTCTCCGGGGTCAGTGCACGCCTGAGCGATTCCAAGCCACAATAAATGATCCACCAAACCTTCAGCCTCTGGGTCTAGCGATGACCCCCTCCGGGGGTCAAAATAGGTCTAACCTCGCCGACGGACCCTGAAAATAGGTGGATAACTGATCCAACCTCAAATTTTAGCGCCCAAAAATAGGTGGATGATTTGGGCGCTTGATCCAACCTCATTACTATATATGGGAATTGGGTAGGTGGATGATTCCGGCGCTTGATCGGACCTCTTGGTGAGTTGTTGGGGGTCCTGGCCAAACCCTTTTCATTGAAGCTTATCTGAAAGCGCTTTGGAAAGGATGCGAGATGAACTTATCCGAAGTACTGGGAATGGCCGCAATGATGTGCTTTGGCTATACTACCAAGACGAAGGAGCTCTAGAGTCGGAGTCTGGTCACGCTTGGGATCGAGTCGCCGACCAACCATCTTTCGGTCTGGATGAGCTCTTTCTCAAGCGAGAAGTGCAGCCTTGTACTCGAATCGCTCTGGTTGAGCCTTGGATGGACGGGATGAAATGAAGCGCCTTGGACATGTCCATCCACAGCCAGGGAGGTGCTCCTATGCAATACTAGGGCTTGACTAGGGTGACTAAACCTGCAGAGAGCCTCCTTGAGAGCCAGTGACTGGTTAGAGATAAATAACTCTGATTAAAGGGGGGAAAAGAATTACGTCGTTTTCTCTCCTCAAAATGACGCCTGGTCAACCAACGTAGAGCAAATTTAATGCCATGCTCCTGACAGACTCCTAGGACAACCTAGGAGCTATGACGCCATGGACCACGTGCTGCGAAGGATTTACATGGCGGTTCTTACTTACGTCCACTTGCACCTCTTTCCTCCGTACCATCACCATCTTCCTTCCTTCCCTCCTTCCCGCTTTGAACAAAAATGGCGTCAGAATCTCCTTCTGCTCAATCCACAGCGACGGCGGTGCCTCTGCCTAGCCGAAATTCTACGATTAAGACGAAGCCGCCAGTCTGGCCCTTAGATGAAGCCTCGTCCCTGCAACCGACGCCTTTGCCATCTAAATGTGCTCGAAATTCAAGGGCGGGTGGCGTTTGCTGCAAAGAACTCAAAGATGATGATGAAAGAACTCTTATCGACCCAGACGTCGTCCGTGATGTGTAAGTGGTTTTTTATATCTGCCTTGCGTCACTCCGGGCCATGGGAATCCAAATTCATTACTGCTCCGACTGTCTCGCTTAGGCTGACCATATTGTCTTCCTCAGTATCATTGGATTATCGGATGGCCTGACCGTTCCATTCGCGCTCACCGCTGGCTTATCGTCTCTCGGTGAATCTCGATTGGTTATTCTTGGTGGTGTGGCCGAGTTGATTGCTGGCGCTATCTCTATGGGTATCGGGGGATTCCTTGCTTCTCAAGCCGAACGGGATCATTACCGGTATCTTAAGCACCACACCGCTGCCCGGGTATTGCGCAGTTGTGAGGGCGAGATGGAGCGTGAGGTCCGAGATGTTCTGGGACCGGTCGGCGTCGATGACAAAACTTGCAGTGCCGTGGCCAAATGTCTGAGAGATGTAGAGGTTGTGGATACCGACCGGAGTGGAACTCTCAGTGGAAACACTCGTGCCCCCGACGAAGAAGAAGCCAGTTTGAAATGGAGTGAAGATGTAGGTTTGACGGCATTCCTACTGAAATTCGGACTTGGCCTTGGTGCGTACTGTGTTTCCTCAATGCATTCGGCTCAGTATTGATCCATACCATATTGTAGAGGACATACCCACCATACGCCTTTACACATCCGCCTTTACGATTGGCATGGGTTATCTCATCGGCGGCCTTATTCCACTCTTCCCATACTTTTTCATTCCACGTGCCCACATCGCTCTCATTTATTCCTGCATATTCACGGGGGTGATCCTCCTCATCTTTGGAGCCATCAAGGCTCGTGTAACTGGGGCTGGTGCGGGAGCCAAAGGCTACGTGTGGGGTGCCATTAGCACTCTGATGGTTGGGGGTCTAGCCGCTGGCGCAGCATTCGGTATCGTCAAGGCCCTGGAGGGATAGTGTCGACAATGTGGTTCTTTGTTCGTTGTTCACTTTTCATTTTCTTAATTCTCTGAGATATCTTGTCTACCCTATGGCCTATCTGCATAGGCGGAGTTCACATACTTCGTTGTCCATACTTGCATACCTTTGTACAAAGATCACATTCTTTCCTTTTAATTCAGACCTTTGGTCAGTCGACATGTCCTCTCTGATTGCTGGCCTGACTATCCGATGATCAACTAGATTCGACTAAGCACCTATTTGACTAGATCCTCCTCGCCTTCAAAAGTAGGGTTCCCTGCGTTAGCGGCCAAGATTGTGCGTATTGTCCCTCGTCCGACCCAGCCTTGAGCATCTGCCCCTTGACATTAAAGACCAAGGGCTGGAAGGCGTTTGTCTTCGAGACCACCTCGAGGGTGAACTCGTCCTTGTCTCTCCAGTCCAACATCCCACCAATTCGCAGAATATGCGAGGTCGTGGAGTCGTACTTGCGCAACGGGACTTTGTAGGACTCGAGCAATACCTCATCCTTCGAGAATATAGACAAGTCGACCAAGACACCATCGGATCTGTAGACATTGTCGATGAATATCCCCTCGGTCGCCGTACCATCATCTGCAGTGAGCTTTCCGCCTCCATGTCTCATGTCCTTACACCAATCTCCTGTATAGGTTGAACCATCGGCGTACGTGACGGTCCCACGTCCGTGTCGCATTTGGGACTTGACATATCCAATGTAAGAGTAATTCTCGACTTGGCTCGACATCAAGCTCCAGCCATCCTCGTTGAGAAGGTGCCAATCGTACTCCTTTATGACCGCGACCTCTGAGATAAGACCGTAATACATGAAGCGAGACTCTCCGGTGCTTTTGGCTTGATTGAGTCCTCGCCTTAGGACACCCTTTTTGCCCTCGAGATCGAGGAAATGGTCGTCAAGCTCCGGATCGGACATGTACGCGATAAACGTGGTTCTTTNGTGTTGCGCCGCTACTGGTCCTGATTCTCTCGTCCTCTGTAGATCGCCAAGCGCGGAGTGCTTGAACAAGCAACCCAAAGGTATTGGTGACACTATTGATATTTGGTAGGGGAGGTATGATGACGAGCCCGATGGGTCCGTCGGACACCTTGGTAACAAGATCATGAAGCTGCTCGAGGGTCACGAGTGGCACAGCGAGCGAGGTCGTTTGCCCTCTGACGGATGCGAGAAGATCGAGCCTAGCCTCATCCTCCTTGCAAATGCGCATGGCGTCGGTGAAATCTCTCTTAATCCCAGCCAAGAATTCTTCGACGCCTTGTAGCTGGCTAGC
>JAPEVF010001259.1:0-11775 GCA_029747585.1 Pleurotus djamor | reverse complement strand
ACTCGTACGCCATGTCGTTCAAGCTGAGTTTGGGGCAGGCAGCGTCCCGGGTATATTCCAGAAGGAGATCAGATGGTGACAGATGGTGATACTGATCCATCCATGGCTGTCCCTCGAAGGCAAAGACATCTTCTGCTACCCGGATCTCTGAGAGCCTCAGGTTTCCCTGCCGCCGCTGAGCCTTGATACTTCGTTCATTTGGGCTCGAACAGCGCGATGAGGAAGGGGTCAAGAGGTAGGTTGATTCGTCGTCCTCTGAGAGTTCGGGGATGATTTGGAGGGCTGGAGACGCTCTCGAAGTGTTCCTATGTGTTTTTGTTCGAGTTTTCCATTTGATACCTTTACGAAGGCAATGAATATCAGACTCTCGAACAGGATTCAGCACGTACAATTTGTTGAAGCTGATATTAGTTGTGAAGCGTTCATGGCGGTCGTGGGCTGTTGACAAGCTCGTAGATGAGAAGTTGATGAAGAGAAAAAGGGAAAGAAAGTTACTTCCAACGTCCCTTACTATCCGCCATGCTTTTGTGTAAGTAGTCATTGTTCTTCGTAGACAAAAGGAATGCCTAACCCAAGGACAAAAGCGATCGGGGGCTTTGGATTCGGAACCATTTGATCTAATCTTATCTGTTACCTAAGCTAATCTTCCCCAGGCGCGAAAAGTCGCGCACTCCGTTTTCTCTTCATTTGGTTTCGGGTACGTATGTTTTCTATCTGGGTCTATGCCACGGCCTCGCTGTCGTGTATGCGAACTGTCCCTCGTCTCTCCCTTCTGCCGTCTCTCGTCTACCCGTCCCACTCCGTCCCTGACTCTCGCAACTGCCGAAGGAACAGAGTACCTTACCCATTCATATGTATGCCCTTTGCACTTGCTCAATGCCATCCCTGAGTGCGTGAACTAGTCAGCTAACTGAGCGAACCCGTATGTAAGAAGCAGACGCGAAGGAAAACAAAGACACTCACATATCATCGACCATGCTGCTTGAACCCGACCGAAACCAACCTCTCCCTCCGCACACGCCGTGTCGCATCTAACCCTCCCATCGCCTTCCACTCCTCGCGCGCCGCATCCACCTCCGTCCAGCCCTCACACGCCGCATTTGCCCTAGTTGACAGGCGACTGCCGAGCAAGGGGATTAGTGGTCTTGAAAAAAAAAAAGATAACGACAAGGCGCAAGACCACTCACTTTGCTTTGAAAAGTACTAAAAAAATCCTCGCGCATTTCTACTAACTGATCGTGTCGTAAACGAAATGGTGAACCTGTGGGGCCACTCCTCGCGTGCCGCATCCACCTCCGTCCGACCCTCACCCGCCGCACTTGCCCTAGTTGACAGGCGGCTGCCGATAACGACGAGGCGCAAGGCCACTCACTTTGCCTTGGAAAGTGTTTCTTTCTTCTTC
This sequence comes from Pleurotus djamor, assembly GCA_029747585.1. Lineage (NCBI taxonomy): Eukaryota > Fungi > Basidiomycota > Agaricomycetes > Agaricales > Pleurotaceae > Pleurotus > Pleurotus djamor. The sequence goes on along the minus strand of JAPEVF010001259.1, from coordinate 10,373 downwards.
TAAAACGATCCTCTCGCACCTCTACTAGCTGATCGTGTCGCAAACGAAATGTCATTTCTGCTGAATCTGTGGGGAAACCGCTGGTTAGTGTCTGCGTAGGGAAGGGGAAGACAAGCCAAATGAACCAAAAAAGACGACGTACCACAACGCTTGAGCTCCGCATCCCAACGCCTTCGACTCGACTCCACGGCCCTCTCCCTTGCGTGCATCGCGCCGTACCCTTGTTGTAGTTGTAAGAGAGTTACTAGAAGAGAAAAATGAGATCAAAACGTCAACTCGAAAAGAAAAAAGAAAGAAAGACGGAAGGAATCGACTTACTTTGGTTCCCAGTATGATCTATGATCTTCATCGAGGGGAGGTGGTCGTGGTTTGACTTGGTGTCTTCGATGCTGTGGAAGTTGGCATGCATTAACATCGGTAGACAGTGCGGGACAGGGAAGAGAAGAAGGAGGGGTGAAGGGACGACAGAGACCAGGATGGACGCGAGAGGATGGGGAAAGACAAGAGTATGCGCCGATGAACAGCAGTGGATACGGAGGAAGAAAAGAAAAAAGAGGTCGGAAATACTTACCTATTGCGCCAACATCCAGCCCAAAGTCCTTCATCCATCCACCATCTTCATCTCGAGCATCAAATGACCACTAGAATAAGCACAAGATATCAGTACACGGCAAGGACACCGGATCGTCGAAGGGACGTACCAAGGGATGGAGAGGGAAAGACTGAGTGCGTTTGTGGATGGACAGAGCGGACGCGTTCTGCGAGTTGAATTTGAAAGAAAGGAACGTCGAGGAGAGGGCGTTCGGAATCGTTGGGAAGGGCAAGGATGGTGGTCGAAGAGAATCAAGGTGATATTCAAACTCAGCGGTCGCTCGACTTTCTTCAACTACTAACCTGTTCCTTCTTCCATCGCCATCTTATTCTTTCAATGTCATGTGCGAGATAAGGATAAGGATAGCATGATAGTTTCTACGCGAATACTAATTATTTGGAGGTTTTTTNCCCCTCCGGCTTACCTACTTCCCAGGTTCAAAACCGAACGCTGGGTCCGTTCGAGTCACTCGGCGAGGCCGTCGACGCGGTCGATTTGATGTGACACTCAATACTTACGGATAATTTTTAGATGCTTCACATGTGGGCGTGTGGAACGGAAACCTGCGCCTCGTTAGGATATCAAGCCTACAGACAAAAGTCCCGGTAAGCTCAGAAGCCTTTGCATGGAGAAGGAAAAACTCACCGAAAGGTAATCATGGATGATGGACGCGTCAGTGCCTTCCAACCAGTGCTCAACGACTCGTAGATGACCCAGGCTTACTTCCAAGAACCTAACCGATCCATCACNAGGATCAAGGATCAAGCCCAAAAATCAAGCNTATTCAAGCTTTTCGGCATNCTGGGTGATTTCGACGACTCAAGCAAACGTCAGGGTCTCGGGAGCAGATCAAGATGATGGGATAACGCCTCACCATCAAGTGTTTTTCGGACCTGAACCGTCCAACATAGGTGAGTTTAGGCTCGCTTCCAGACTTGCAAAATCACTTACGTAGCATTCGTATCAAGCAGCCATCGTTCCTACAACGTCCCTGGCGTGTTTCCGAGAGTTCAGAAAATTCGGTCCATGAGGACGTCCACGGTCGAAAATTTCAATTCTTGACGTAGACCCTTGTAAACTCGGTCTTGGATGCGCCAATACCCTACGATATTGAGGGTGTAGCTGGATTTGTCCAGCGTTCCGGCGCTCGGCGATCATTCCAACATTTGTGCCGCGTCGCGAGGTGAGTGCCTGTTGAAATCTTCAAGCGCAATGTCAGCACTTCTGAAACAATGTTCACAGACGAATAAGGGACGTACCATCTAGGGAACACGCGAATCCAAGTGATTCATCAAGTTTCCCGAGATGAAATCAAGAGTTTTGTACCTGGAGGTGGAAAAATGCAAAATACGAGAATAGATGAGTGAGTATTCATTGAACCTTGTCCGAGTGACTTACGTTTGACTCTGGGAGCATCAGGGACGGCGTTACCGGCGTTATTGCTGCGATATTCGGTTGTTTTGTCAGGTCGGCGCGATGAGGGCGGTCCATGGGCAAATGTCAAGAAACGGTCGTATCCCTTCGCAAACTCGGTTGAGGGATGTCCAATGACGTATGAACAGCGGGTGAGTCTAATCGTGGGGCTTGGACTCGTGGTTGGACGTTGATTGACCCTTTTCAGATGGCCAAGTGGCAGATTTGGCGGGAAATCCTTCAACACGGACGATTAGCATCAAATAAGCAATATGAAATGGACTGGTATGACTCACCATCTACGTGCCATGCGAATCGTACAGCCCCTTCAAGGGTTGGTGGAGGAAACAAGGCATGTTTGCCTGAATGGTGGGGAGAATACAAAGTGAGTGAATCGTTCGGGAAACATGATACATTGACTTACTAATGGGCTTATGTGACTGCTAGATTGATTTGCCAACGATTATTACGTGCGTTCGGGCGTAGTGCGTGTTTCGGCGCGAGGGGGGAGCACGGGAGCTAGTGCTTTGAAAACGAATACCAAGGCTTCGCAAATTGGGCCAGAGGTGCGATATGGATGTCGTAACTTGGGTGGGTTAGAGCCGTACGTCAATCTGTCGATCTGGATCGTCAATTCCAAGTTTTCAAATCGGCCATCCAGTGATTTCGTCCTAGAACAAGGATCACCGCAGTCAGCCTTTCGCAAAATCGCGTGAAGATGATACTATTACATACCTTTCAGTGATACCCAGTCCCAGCCCGACGCGTAGACTTGCCGTGGAGAAAGCAAGGATTCTGTCTCGAGGGACAAGAAATCGGATTTCTGACCAAGATCTCGATATCAGCCTTCGCGAACAATGTCAAAGGCCGGACAGGGACGTACCATTGGTGGGGATGTACTTGGCATTGGGCAGCGTATCGTGTTTGGCGGAATAATTGACGAATTTGTGTTTTTCTGATAAATTTGAGTTTTCGTCACGGAACTCCATGTCAGCTCTTTGTCAGTCTGGGGAATGATGTACGTGTGACTTACCCTTTTAGTCTAGACAGTTTCCAGTGGATCCGCTTGATCGCGGGGGGTTCTATGGAGTGAGGGGGGAACAGAACTTTGTAAGTAAACCATTTTTAGATCGAAATAAGCCGCTTACCTCATGCCTCAGGTCGAAGTGTAGGCCTCCGAGCGTCCCGAGTATCCCGCGGAAAAGGTGAAAACCTGAGGGTTGGTGCATTTTCGGGTAAGCAAAACCTTAGGCCTTCATTACTAACGAAGGACAGTTTACCCACCTCTGGTCGCTCTGTTGGTTCGTGGGGATGTGGGGTCAAGCATCTAGGGACCGGGGAAGAAAGCAGCGAATCCGATCGTGGTTAGTCGGCCATTTTTGGGAACGAAGCAGCCTGAGGCAACTTACCCGATTGAATCCCTTGCCTATGGTGGAGGTGTAGGCAGATGGGGATGAGTAGGTGTATTCGAGGCCGTTGGTGAGGCCCCGAAATTTCTGGTAACAAGGGCGATGAGTAAGTGTACTCAAACGTTCTGTAGGGAAGCAAGGTGAGCAGGCGAGGCGAGTGAACAAGTACGAGAACCTGATCGGGTCAGGGCTGAGCGAACAAGCAAGCGGGTGAGATTTCTCGATGACGTTTGTGATCGAGACGTTTGACCAAGTACGTACCGTGTCTTGGCGCCGTTGGCAACGATGACGACAACATGCTGGCCGTTGTTGATGACGGTGGAGGACACAGGTGGTGGGTGAAATCGGAGGATGGGTAGTTGGAGATGATGTGGTGACTACAAAGTATAAATTCACTGTAAATAGGTTGAACCAATCAAGTAACGGGAGTAGCACATACCGTGGTCAATAAGTGCAAGGGTACTGAATGGCGTAAAAAGATACAGTGGTCAATATTCACAAAGTTTATATGGCAAAAGACTTACGAAGGATGGGAATCGGTGCGTCGATCGTTCGGTGATACCAAACTGACTATCATGAGTGATGTACGGTTGTATTCAGTCACTCGCTGATCAATTCTATGAGAGGGAAAGGAACGGTCAGTAAATTCCTAATGAACCGAGTTGGAGAAGAATCCATACCTTGGATACGGTGACTAAGTAGCCAGGACAGGTGGGTCAACGCCGCAATGTGTCCACGGTGCAGGTGAAGAGGAGAGTAATAGGAGGAGGAGGAGAAAATGAGGGCGAGGAGCGGAGAGAGGAGAGAAAGGAGAAAGGAAAGGAGAAGAGAAGAGGAGAGGAGAGGAGAGAGGTTGATGGGGACTTGAAGCGAAATCCAGCCAGCCTTTATAGGAATTCAGGTAGGTTGTTGTTTATCGTCATTTTCGAAGGAACGGCATTCAGGAAGTGCAAAAAAATAATTGGGAATGATGCCATTTCGGCTAGGTGCTAAGCGAGGGTGCTTGGCGCTCAGGGACCTGCCCCAAGAGCGGCGAACTGAGACCTTGAACCGAGTAGAACGGTTGAACGGTACGAGGAGGAGAAGGAGCGCAGTGTTTGCTTTCGTTCCCTTCTCCTCCTTCTCCTCTGGCTGCCGGGGCTGGATGCGTGCTTGGTACTACACTACGGGCGCCTAATATATCAGCCGGAAGCATAGCTTGGTGGTGTACAAGTGGAAAACGACGCAGAACGAAGAAGTGCAGGGGGAATAGGAGAGTTTCAGGAGATGCCCAAGTCGGCCGACATTTTCATTTCTCTCGTCAGAGACATAAGCTAGCCTTCCCAGAAAGCTTATATAGCTTCACTGAGTGTGTCTACACTCGCTTCAAGCTCTCATCGGTCGTTCCAACAAGGTAGGTTGATGAACAAGCGAAGGAAGGGGCGCACCCCTAACGAGCTGAGTTTCAACTTCATTGCCCAAATCCGGGCATTGACTTCTCTTGTCCTCCTACCATTACGTCCAAGTCCCTCCCCAACAGTTTTGTTGCTCTTGGGCCTTCTTGCACATCGTACGGGTCGTCGAACAGCAATATATATATAGATCGACTCCATTTTATCGCCCCCTTTTCTCTCCACTCTCGTGTCTATTCGTCTCCCTTTGGTGTTGTGTATCCAGCACGCTCCCATTCTCCGTGACTCGCCATCCGTATCTACGCCCTGTCGCTCTTGCTCGTGTCTCGCCACCCTCGGATTCATCCTGATTTTCTGGACGAGTCCCCACCGCGTCCATGCTCATTTTCAACTTGAAAATGATGTTCTTGGGTATTTCGGCGGCGGCCTAGAAACCAATGGACGCGACTGTTGTGTCGCTTTGGGCACCTAGTAAGTGACGTGCTGTTACTCTCTCGTAAAGAGTCCCTGATCAGCAAAGTATGTACAGATCGACGCCATTTTATTGTACTCACGCCGTCTCCCGCGTCCCCGTCGCTCAATCTCCCTCCCAATCGTTTTTGACGTTAGCAGGGCACTTGTAAGTTCGTACCCAAGCCGTCTTCAGCGTCTCCGTCACGCCCACTCCCTCCCAGTCATTTATGGAGCTAGAATGACACTCGTAAGTGTTATTTCTCGTTTTGCCTCATCACCAATCGCTGACTATACAGATCGACGTCATTTTATCGTACTCACGCCGTCTCTCGCGTCTCCGTCACGCCCACTCCCTCCCAGTCATTTATGGAGCTAGAATGACACTCGTAAGTGTTATTTCTCGTTTTGCTTCCTCACAGATCGCTGAAAATTAATGTCTATACAGATTGACGCCATTTTATCATACCCAAGTCACCTCCGTCATCAGCAGTCATTTTCGTGGTCATTAAGGAGACTTGTAGGTATTGCTTCTCATCGTGCCTCAAACGAATCGCTGAAATTGATATCTATACAGATCGACACCATTTTATCCCATTGCTTGAGTATTGATTGGGTCGGTATTCCTGGCTGCCCTCGGACTAACGTCCACGCGCGTCCCGAAGGCCCTCGGCCGGCTGTTTATCTCGAAGCAAGTCCTGTCTGTCTTGTACCAACACCATTTTATTGCCTCGAAGGACTGGCTGCTTGTAGATGCTGGATTAGACAGATATGTCGTGTAAATCGAGCGAGTTTGCCTGAGCGTTGGGTGTCTGAGGTCCTTGGCATAGAACTTGTACCTAGTGTTTGAAAATGAAAATTTGATGGCCGACAAACCTGAACCCGACTAATTTCTCTCGGTGATAATTTTCGTATGCTGTTGAGTGTCTAGGCTGTGGTTGAAATTTTCATTTACGTAGGCAAGTGTTGGCGGGACAGTACACCCAAGCCAAGAGCTACACGGAGCCGAAAGGTTTGGCTGGGTGCTACGTGGCGAGAGGTATATAAGGAGGGAGGTTTGCGAGTGTCGAGGCCAGTATTCGCCCTCCGTACGCTGTCATTATGCTTTGCTTATTCCCCTCCACTCCCCTACGTAGTCGTTCCTCACCTGTAGTAGATAGAGGCCGGCATGCTGCCGGTCTGAAATTTAAATTGAGGAGGGACGAGCGCTACGGACCTATCAGAATCCCTTGCATTTCATTTTCATAAAAATACAGCAAACATCCACGAACTTTGGCGCTGCAAGCATTCACAAATACATTGGGGTAAGGATCAAAAGGAGGGGCTGACAGGCTAGACTGTGAAAGTGGATAAATAGCTATAGGCTACAATGGGGATGTCGTTGCGAATAAGTAATAGGTAACGGTGTGGCGATACATAACGAATATGGATGAGATGGGTATTGCGCATTGATTGAGGATTGAGGTAGAAGGAAGTAATTAGGGTCTAGACCCGGATAAACATCTCAACGGGGATAGGCCTTCGTTGGCGAGATCTAGTCGAAGAACAGGTGCTCCAACTCGAACGCGGTTCGAAATAGGTCACCTCGTCCACGTTAGATGGAACCAATTCACCATACACGTCCTCGTCAGAACTAGCTCGGAGCGCCTCAAAGGCTTGCGAGATGTCTGCCTCCAGGTCAAATGGTGACCCAGGAAGGGAAAGAGGAAGGCTCATCGGTCGGCACATGTCTGTTTCGAACTGCACGTCGAGGTCAAAGACGATGTCTAGCTCGGCGTAGCAGTCGCCTCGCCCTCGAGGAGTAGATGGGTAAGACGTTTGTACGGGTGACAATAGAACCACAAAACCGTCCGTCTCGTCGTCAAGATCGCCGGGGACGGGTGTGCGTGGAGGAGGACGAGACTTGGTGGGAGTGCGGGGGTAATGGAACCGTTCGACGGGGTATGCCGGGTCCAATTGCGAGCTCGGTCGAGTGATCGAAGCCTTGCGGCTTTTTCGAGCCGTCGTTGGTGATGGTGGTGCCAGTGGTGAAGCCATGGATTCGGGCCGTGATGAAGGGAGACATGGTAAAGAGGAAGACAGGGTGAACACCTGGCCGAGCTCCTGAGCATACCAATCGCTTGCCTCTTCATTGTCTGAGAGTTCCGACTCTGACTCTGACAGACTCGGCGTAAATGATGTGTACTGCGGTTGGTTACTGTGGAGCTTGGGGGGACGAAGCTTGTTGATCTTCAAAGGCCTGACAAGAGAAGGGGAAACATAGAATTCGTCGTCGGATGTCGTTGGTGTGATGGGAAGTCCAGAATGACGCGGCGATGGGGTTGGCGACACAGATGACGACGAGGAATTATCCGAGTCGAAATACGGTGGCGGAGGAAACTCGTACGCCATGTCGTTCAAGCTGAGTTTGGGGCAGGCAGCGTCCCGGGTATATTCCAGAAGGAGATCAGATGGTGACAGATGGTGATACTGATCCATCCATGGCTGTCCCTCGAAGGCAAAGACATCTTCTGCTACCCGGATCTCTGAGAGCCTCAGGTTTCCCTGCCGCCGCTGAGCCTTGATACTTCGTTCATTTGGGCTCGAACAGCGCGATGAGGAAGGGGTCAAGAGGTAGGTTGATTCGTCGTCTTCTGAGAGTTCGGGGATCATTTGGAGGGCTGGAGACGCTCTCGAAGCGTTCCTACGCGTTTTACGTTTGATATCTTTACGAAGGCGATGAGAATCAGACTCTCGAACAGGATTCAGCACGTACAATTTGTTGAAGCTGATATTAGTTGTGAAGCGTTCATGATGGTCGTGGGCTGTTGACAAGCTCGTAGATGAGAAGTTGATAAAGGGAAAAGCGGAAGAAACTTACTTCCAACGTCCTTTAGTATCCACCATGCTTTTGCGTAAGTAGTCATTGTTCTTCGTAGACAAAAACCCAAGGACAAAAGCGATCGGGGGCTTCGGATTCGGAACCATTTGATCTAATCTTATCTGGGAGCATTACCTAAGCTAATCTTGCAGACGCGAAAGTCGCGCACTCCGTTTTCTCTTCATTTTCATTTCTTCCGACACCTTGACTGGTTTCGGGTACGTATGTTTTCTATCTGGGTCTATGCCACGGCCTCGCTGTCGTGTATGCGAACTGTCCCTCGTCTCTCCCTTCTGCCGTCTCTCGTCTACCCGTCCCACTCCGTCCCTGACTCTCGCAACTGCCGAAGGAACAGAGTACCTTACCCATTCATATGTATGCCCTTTGTACTTGCTCAATGCCATCCCTGAGTGCGTGAACTAGTCAGCTAACTGAGCGAACCCGTATGTAAGAAGCAGACGCGAAGGAAAACAAAGACACTCACATATCATCGACCATGCTGCTTGAACCCGACCGAAACCAACCTCTCCCTCCGCACACGCCGTGTCGCATCCAACCCTCCCATCCCCTTCCACTCCTCGCGTGCCGCATCCACCTCCGTCCGACCCTCACCCGCCGCACTTGCCCTAGTTGACAGGCGGCTGCCGATAACGACGAGGCGCAAGGCCACTCACTTTGCCTTGGAAAGTGTTTCTTTCTTCTTCTAAAACGATCCTCTCGCACCTCTACTAGCTGATCGTGTCGCAAACGAAATGTCATTTCTGCTGAATCTGTGGGGAAACCGCTGGTTAGTGTCTGCGTAGGGAAGGGGAAGACAAGCCAAATGAACCAAAAAAGACGACGTACCACAACGCTGGTGCGCCGCATCCTAACGCCTTCGACTCGACTCCACAGCCCTCTCCCTTGCGTGCATCGCGCCGTACCCTTGTTGTAGTTGTAAGAGAGTTACTAGAAGAGAAAAATGAGATCAAAACGTCAACTCGAAAAGAAAAAGAGAAAAAGAGAAAGACGGAAGGAATTGACTTACTTTGGTGCTTATTGTGGTCTTCGAGGAAGAGCGGGGAGTTGATCGTGGTTTGACTTGATGTCTTCGAGGCTGTGGAAGAAGTTCGCATGCATTAACATTGGTTAACAGTGGGGAAAAGGAAGGGAAGGAGGAGGGGCGAAGGGATGGCAAGGACGAGGATGGACGCGAGAGGGTGGGGAAAGACAAGAGTATGCGCCAATGAACAGCAGTGGATACGGAGAAGGGAGAGATGAAGAAAAAAAGAAAAGACAAAAGAGGTCGAAAANTACTCACCTATTGCGCCAACATCCAGCCCAAAGTCCTTCATCCATCCACCATCTTCATCTTGAGCATCAAAGAACCACTAGAGTAAGCACAAGATATCAGTACACGGCAAGGACACCGGATCGTCGAAGGGACGTACCAAGGGATGGAGAGGGAAAGACTGAGTGCGTTTGTGGATGGACAGAGCGGACGCGTTCTGCGAGTTGAATTTGAAAGAAAGGAACGTCGAGGAGAGGGCGTTCGGAATCGTTGGGAAGGGCAAGGATGGTGGTCGAAGAGAATCAAGGTGATATTCAAACTCAGCGGTCGCTCGACTTTCTTCAACTACTAACCTGTTCCTTCTTCCATCGCCATCTTATTCTTTCAATGTCATGTGCGAGATAAGGATAAGGATAGCATGATAGTTTCTACGCGAATACTAATTATTTGGAGGTTTTTTTTTCGGCTTACCTACTTCCCAGGTTCAAAACCGAACGCTGGGTCCGTTCGAGTCACTCGGCGAGGCCCTTGGTCGTTCTTGATGATGATCTATCTGCTGCCCGGGTGTACATGCCTGGGTGAGCAAGTGCAAGTGTGGCCGCTAGATACCGACGCGGTGAGCCTGAGACCAATTTGATGTGATATTCAATACTTACGGATAATTTTTAGATGCTCCACATGTGGGCGTGTGGAACGGAAACCTGCGCCTCGTTAGGATATCAAGCCTACAGACAAAAGTCCCGGTAAGCTCAGAAGCCTTTGCATGGAGAAGGAAAAACTCACCGAAAGGTAATCATGGATGATGGACGCGTCAGTGCCTTCCAACCAGTGCTCAACGACTCGTAGATGACCCAGGCTTACTTCCAAGAACCTAACCGATCCATCAAGGATCAAGGATCAAGCCCAAAAATCAAGCTATTCAAGCTTTTCGGCATCTGGGTGATTTCGACGACTCAAGCAAACGTCAGGGTCTCGGGAGCAGATCAAG
>JAPEVF010001258.1:0-11776 GCA_029747585.1 Pleurotus djamor | reverse complement strand
ATCTACTACCTGAGGTTCTAATGGCGCACAGCATTCTGCCTTCGTTGACCAGAGGAATTCCCTGTGGCGCAAACACCGGACGGAGAATGGAACTCGGTCTTTGCTTGACACTTGTGTATCACTTCCAAGTTAGCGGTTTCCAGAATCCCCACGGAATATTGGCGTATGCGAAGAACACGACGATCACCGAGTTCGTTCACACCAGAAGCTGCTGTCGCACACCTCGTTCTCCGCCTGACGGACTTATGAAGGGCATGTTGCTCTGTTCCCCACAGCTTCTATTCCCGCCTTCTCATGGACCGTACCTACGGCGGCATCTCTTCATGTGCCTTCACGTCCTATTAGCCGAGTATGTTTATCTTTTCCCCATGTAGCGTGACCTTCATTCATCCCCACAAGGATCCACTTTATGCCGGGTTGCTCGTATCGCACCACTCGGTGCTCAAGAAACCCCAGTGTACCAATATCATTTCTCGAGACAGGCTGCTTTCAGTGACTCTATATGCCTTATCTTAGTGCCTCAGGACTTCCCGGCACCCACGAAGGCCACCCCCGGTACCCTTCTTTTTCGGTCAACTGACAACAAACTGGCCACGTTCTGCCCAAAGCGGATGGTTCGGCGGTACGTCTCACTGTCCACCGGTGGGCCTGATACCCAAATGATGCACCACGAGTTCGCTCTCGTCAACCCAAAAAGCCTCATGATGCTCCACACCGTAGTCGCTTTCCGCGATTTTGGGGGTTCATTCGTGTAACCGCCTCCATTGGGATCGACTTTGCCAAGTTCCAAGGGGACAGCACGTTCACATGTTGGTCCAGCCACTGTTTTCTTTCAATTGACCACCCATACGCGCCTACAAGTCAGCGCTCTACTTTGCACATGCACAAGCATGGATGTCCTTTGAGTCTGTGAGTTAGCACAAGACAGTTTTATGATAACGTAACTAATCTGGCACTTCCTTGCTATGCTCACGCTCAGGTTCGGACGTCCCTCAAGTCAGTCAGCTCCAACCCCTTAACTGCGAGTACTCCCTCGGACGCGAGACATCTGATCGCTCATACCGTAACAGACCCACACATATTTACTTGCACTACGGCATCAACACACTCGATGCGACGCTGGCGGCATACGCATCGCCAGTCTTCTGAGCGGTGTCATACTTTTTTCACGCATTTCATACATATCGATGCCGAATCTTGGTGGGACTTCGGTATTAAGCTCGGTGTTAAGGCTATGAACCACCCAACCCTCCAAAACCGCGAACCCCAAGGCGGTCGTACCCGACGTGACATCTTTCCGAATTTCCTGGTAGCTATGTAAGCACCGTCCGACTTCCTCTCTGTGTCACCTACTCTTCATAACCTAACAAGCACCCCTTCTTTAGGCTCGATGAATCGGACACAAGTCCTCGCATGTGCGATCATTCCGTGATGCCTGGATAAAGATATCCGAGAAGTGAATAACTCGGATGCTCACGCTGATTCAAATCGTGCCCTCTTTATGTCAACGCCAGTTGTCAACCGATGCAGGGCCCCTTCCAGGTTAAACCCTAATTGCGACGTGCCGATATTCCTCGACAACACAGCGAAGCATGTGCCGTTCCTATTCCCGCCCCAAAGCACCTCTTGTCTCAATCACCGTTCGTCTGGTGATTCAGCCACAACGTCGATGCTTACTATCCCTCCCCACGGCTCATCCATAGGCCAATGAACTTCGTATGGTCCATCAAACACGTACTTGGCACTTCAATCACTTCGCAGCACACCACATTGATGCGTCACGAGAGCAGTTTGAGCAACATACATATTCATGCAAGGATGGATTAACTTCTGAGTTAGCAAGCTTCTGACACGCTTTTCTCCCCTTCGGTGCGTCCCCCAACAAAGTTCGTCACGCGCTCTTTCATTGAATAACCCATCCAGCCCTCTCGTCAATATGGTTCTGTCGTCAGGTGCAAAAGGGACGAGGCATGGACCTTTCGTTCCGACCACGCCCTTCTTCTGAACACCCCTTCCTATTCAAATTTCCCCGTCCAAGCCATCTGAACATCTCTCCCACACTCTCCAATTCAATTTCCAATGTGTTAATCACTCCTTCCCTCGAACACTTTACACCACCACCCCTGCCATATCCTCCCACCCATAGGTAAACCTGTTGACTGAAGTACGCTTCGAGGCCCTATTACACGCATCTCTCTCTGTCTCTCTCCCACCTTCATCTCAAGGAGTTAACATACAATGCCTATTCGCACGATGCCTGCTTAACTAGTAGGCACCCCGTAGCTCTTGTCCCGATATCCCATATGCAGAATGCAAAAGCACGAAACGCGCCGACTCCCACATAGCCTCGAGCTCGATCAAGTGTACTGAGCTTATTCATGATCAGTTACTCCACGGTTGTTTCTGTCTCTCTCTCTCTCTCTCTATCACCTTGCGTCTTCCTCGCGCTCATAATGACTGCACTGGATCAGTGGGGACCGACACGTGAGGGTACAAGGGAACGGCACCACCGAACCGCTAGCCTAGACTGAAAGTTAAAGTGAAGTGTTCTGTTCCTTCTTTGCCTCCCAAGTCAGTGCTCTGATCCATCCTTCGAGCCGACGGCAAGGCATAAGGTTGAGTCCCGCCTTGGCAGTACACGCTCTCCCCGAGCTGCCCTAGATCCTTCTTCCTCATCGTATATTTCGTCGTCATCGCATTGCTTCAATTTGATATCATCCGCTGAGATACCCGCGGCTGCAGGCTTGCTTGCGATCGAGGGTGACAGCCACCGCTCCCCTGACAACTTATCTCCTATTCCTCCACACCTTCGTTTGTGGTCCTTGTTCGGTCCGTGGTCCAAAGGTTCATCGTTGGATGCTCCAAGCGACAACACTATACGTCCGAACCCTCTGAAATCATCAATGGATCCATGATCTTATGCACAGTGCCCTCTATCAGAGATACTAGAAGCAAGTCACCAAATTCCTTTCATGAACGAACTCTCCCCACTATAATTATATCCGGGATTTACGCGTACTCGAAAGTCAATTCGGCTCCAAGCTACACACCTCGATCATCAAGAATATAAGTGATACCGCCATGGACGAGCAAGTTGATGTCGATTATCTCCCTGATCTTCGCCTCGTTCGTTTTTTCAATCTCTTCCCTGAATCCCTTCCCGGGTGCGGGTGCGGGTGCTGTTGCCACTTACCACCAAGACTTATCAGACCCGTTATCTCTCTAATCATCTTGAACAACACTAACACCACAACTCCACGAGCGCGCAGTATCTCTGGGAGGAATGGGAAGAAATCGAAATGAAGAAAAACGTTCCCGGCAGGCTGACGCAAGCACCCCGCGACCGCCACACCATCCGTCTCTCAAAATCCGCGAACCAAAAACCCTTCCTTGTCAATTGCCTCCAAGCGAAGTCACCTCACCCTTTCGCCCTTCTTCTTCAACTCCATCTTCCACCCCATCACACCTTATGCGATATGCGTTATTTCCCAACGTTCGCCAAGAGTACCAACAACAACAACAACCCCCACGCAAGGAGACGTTTCCCAACATATCCACCCTCAAAACATCAAGTTCTGACATATCCCGAAGGATATAAGTACTCTAAGCGTAACGCGTAACAACCCAAGATCGAGCTTGTGAGTATAAGTATAAAGACAATAACATAAGGAGTCAAACGGGCGACGATCGATCGTGTTTGGGCGAAAGGGAAAAGGGTCAGTTGACGGTGAGGCTTGTGAGGGAAGCTGCTGTGGAGTCGATGACGTCGAGTATGACGCATAGGCGATTTTGCCATTTTGGACGCTCGTGCTAGTTTGGCTTGAGGGTAAGTGTAGAGTAATAGCGCTGTTGTTATTCGGCTTGAGAGCGAGAGTGGGAGTGAGAGTGAGGGCGAGAGTGTAGAACGAGGTGGATCCCCTCTTGTGTAGACGCGATGCTACTCGAGTAGCCCTGCTAGGAATGCTTCTGAGAAATCAAGTCATACGTCTGCCTTCAGGAGTCAGGGGGAGTCAACCCGGCAACAAGAAGTAAGCGACGGGAAATGAAGCCAAGCAACGAGCAGCAAACGTTCACGGAAGACGAATCCTATTTCAGCCTCTTGTCAGATACTGAGAATACGCCCGAATATTGTCGCGGTCTATGAACGATTCACACAATCATACATCAATGCATCAACGACGAGACTAAACAGTAAAAACGTCTATCCGCTACTCAAACTCCTGCTCAACAGCTTTTCCCAACTGCATATTCGAGTCCATACACACCATAACCGATCTCTTCTTCCAAAATTCGAAAGTCCCAATACAAAATGTCAAATCTTCCTGCACGCAACATCAAAAAACCATATCAGATTAACCCGGCCTTCTCCTCCCACTCCCTCTAATCAAATGACTTCGAAGATGAAGCAACCTGCATCTCACATCTTGATCTCTTTCAAGGCTCCATCGCCACCGATCTCCACAATCTCGCTCTGATGTTCACAGGAACAGGAAGTGGAGCCGCAACACACGGAAGCAGAACGTCTCAGTAGCAGCACAAGGTCAATGGGTCACCCGTCATACATCATGCATCAAGAGCTGTTGCGTCGATGTTTACCATTCGGTGGGGACTGATCATGGTCATGATGCGAGAATCCCAATTGCAAGTAAGGATTGATGTCACCAAACGGTACAACGCACCACTAGATCAAACACGACGCAGCGTGAGTTCTGAGTTCTCTCTTGCGGGTTCAAGTCACCGTACCTGCACAGACACAAGTCGTCTGTTCTCTGATACGACCGAGACGCATGGGAGTACGTACGTACCGAGTGCTGTTGATAAGTACGATGGGAGAGGGTGGTCAACGCAGCCACCCGCGATATTATTTTACCCAGTGGGAGTTTGAGCTTGCGTTCACGTTGAATAACGTTATTGACGCACTGCGACTCCGAGGGCTCGCCGCTGAAGCCACACGGAAAGGGGTTTAGGAGAGAAACAGGAGCCCTCGAGGTGCACCAACCACCGCAGAAGAGAAGAGAGGACGACGATCTCCACCGAACATGAGCTCACCGAACGGTTTACGATGCATCACCGTTAACGTCAGCGACTCCACTCCACCGATCACCGATCGTTGCCACTTCATCAATCGGCCAAGTACCGTTCACGGTACCAGCCAAAATAATTCGTTGCACTTATCAAGCATCACATGCATCACACAGCTGCAGGGAAGAAGAGAACAGAGACAACGAAATAATTTATTGTGCAGGGAGGATGAGAATGAGAGATGGTTGTGTACGAGGAAAACCGATTGACTATGTATACCAGGAGAGAAGGAGGATCAACTCGGGCGGAAAAGGACTAGTAACTAGTAGCAAGTGAGAAACACGAACGTAGCGATGTTTCGTCAGCGTGTATAGTATGGTGTGCGTATACGTATATGTAGATGCGTCAAAGAAATACGAAAGGATTCATATATGATGAAGATGGAGTGGAGAGGCAGAATGNCGCTAGTAATGAGACTGTCCTTTCGTCGTATATGCGATGAGAAACGATGGGGATGGGGATGGGAATGGGATATGAAAACTATGCGAGCTGATGCGATGGAACCAGGACAAAGAGATAGAATGAATAGAATACGTAGCAACGGAGAAAGAACAACATTCCAAACCCCCAACGACCACAACGAATTCCAACAAATGCGAAAAAAAACAGAAAAAGGGAAGAAATAATCAACAATGAGTTACTCAACGAAATTCCCAAGCACGAATCACGAAGGACCTGCACCAATGCCTAATCACCGTTTGTCACCGATAAAACTCCCACCGAAACCACCAATTGCGCGCCACGCCCTTGCCCGATTGCCCATCGCTGGCAATTAACGCCCCTTCCCGTCAAAAGGTCTATAAATTTCTCCGTCCGCTTCTTCCCTTGGCCATGGATCAGCTCGCTTGAAGCGAGCGATGACGTCGAGGGTTGGCAGAGATAAGGACTTTCGGCTATTTATATCCTCAAATCATCCGTAAGAGAACAACGCGGCGAGGCGATGCAGCCTAACGTTGCTTGATAGAACTGATGGAATATGGTGGAAGGAGTGGATGATGGTTGGGCCGAGGAGGATGGATAGCGTGGAGGGTGGGTGGAAGATATCGATAGGCAGCCAATGCGGGATTTTTTTGATGCGCGTGTACTCCGAGGAAGGAATGGCTTGAACTTCGATTTGGAATGGGCTCGCATGTGCAGACGCGTGACGTGGAGGAGGAGAAGAGCTGATCATCTCCTCCAGAGATGCCTCGTGGAGAGAACGATGATATCATCGTCGTCAACAACTCCCTTCGACCCATACTCCACGTCAGCCTCGTTGAAGACGTCATTCGGGGACCAAAAATGCCAGGTGCCGGAAGGTAAACGATCTAGTGCGGGGTAGAGGCGAGCGGCGGAGGAATGTTATGTTGTTGGTCTTCGGTGTGACCGTGACATGGTGAATGATCGTCGACGTCATCGACAGAGTGCAGAAATGTTGGAAAGACATCGAGTCTCTTTCCGTCCCCCCGCATGACAGACCAGTGTCGTGAGTGGGAAGAAGAGGTGTCGGATGAGAGAGGGAGATAGAGTGTACGAAGAAGCTTCCTTGGTTTGGTAGGAAGAGGGGCATATGTACGGATGAGACTGCGGATTCAGACTGTTGGGGGTGTTGTTGTACCTTGCCGCGGATGGCGGATGCGATACGATGCGTTCGGCGGTGTAACATGTGCACATACGATGGTTCGGGCGCGGCGCCCTAGGAGACAGAGGCATGCATCCATGCGCGCTGGCTCATCGTCGAGCGAGATACCGCCAGTAAAAGCCATTCGGAGGCTCTGTACCCGGAGTCGAGTCGTCTAGATAATCATCGTCAGTAGGTATGATGATGAGAAGAAGGAAAGTAGGGGGACGCACGATCTCTGATGCACTCCCAGACCTCTACACCTTTCTTGAGGGGATCCCAGACCCCGCACTGGCTGTACGCCGGCCAGTGTACGTTGAGCTCCCAAGCTCGAGTTGCGTTGCTGATGACAGGCATTCTTGACCTGTGGATGGATTGAGGGGAGGAGGTGATGGCGGACGTTTTGGAAGACGGAGGGGGAAGAGGGTTTTAGGTGAAGGGCAAGGGGACGAGGAAGAGGCTGGGTTATATAGGGCACTTGAAATCACTTTGACTTTTGCTCTGTTGCGCCTCGTCCTGGCCCCCTCAAATATATATAATCTCCTCTTGGTTACCATTCATGCCTTTGAGAACCGTTTACGACATTTATCCCCTATAGGCGAATTGCCAATTAATTATTTAAATAATTATCTCCCCAAGATCTAAGATATATTATTCTGCGGGTTAGTACGCGATCGATCGGAGATTCCCAGCTAGAAATTTCCAAGAAAAACAACAAATGGCTGTTTATGTAATTCTTGCTCTCTTTCACACACCGCACACAAAGCTGGCCAGCTGGACGCCTGATGCACTGACCGACACACCGACCAGTMKYKGTCRGAYWYGCGCTCGTAGCCTGATTTTTTNGTTGGTGGCGAATTCATGAAGTGTCTTGATTATATTCTCGTCCCTGTGAGTGATCAGAGAAGTATTTGGGTTTGGTCGAACATATAGACATACTCAAGTGTTTGTAGACCATGTTTTGTTACATCGCGGGCGATACGATCAGCTGCGGCCTTCGCATCTAATGTCAATTGAGTGGGATCGATGACAAGTTAGGCGACGTCAAACGAACCGGGTGCTGTAGGCGCTGCACGGAGGGCCTCGAATAGAGGTGTAAACTGAGATTCTTGGAGAGTTGCTGCTGGAGACATGGTGAGGAGAATTTGGGCGGACGTGGAGTCCAATTAGGTAGAAGACTACTTGTAAGTAGAGATGTCGTTGACTGGAGGCCTTGCGCCGTCTAAGTGCTAAAATACAGAGGAATGAAGATGATAGCGATCAATCCAAGTCTATGATGGAAGGAGAAAGTGGAAAAGCAACTTGGAAATTTGAAGGATGTGTAGATCATACAAAAATTTCATCGGGCAGTGAGATAAGATAAGCGCGTGGCATCAAGCATTCCATTCCAAATCAATTCTAAATCATGAATCATCGTCGGGATAGTCAACTTTGTCATACAACCTCAATGTTTCGTTCCAGTCCCGTTTACGCCTTCGCTTTACCGAGAAATATCTCGTTGAGCTTTCCCACTTGCCTCGAACTCTTCCCTTTTCCTTGCCACCACTCCTCAGGAAATACGTCTCCGGATTGTCTGGAAGGCCAAGCTTTGAAGCCAAATCCATCACTCGACTATGTAGATCCTTGCGTTGCTCGCTTGCTTCCTTGAGGGTCTTACGGTTCACGAGTAAGAGCTTACGCAGCGCATTAAACGCTCGAAACGCAGAGATCGCGTCTTCGAGCCATCTCAACGTCATCCACATCAGTGCGGGGACTAGGAAAGTTGTGAACGCAGCAAATGGTAGCGTCAAGAGGATTGAAACTATCCAAACGCAAAGTCCAGATGCGAGACCGTAGATGAGTTTGTACTGCGCGATTTCATCCCATGTATCGAAGATCGGTCCAGTTTTCTTGAAATTATGGACGGCGTAGAAGGTGACGGCAAAGACAGGGAGCCAGAGAAGGAGGCCGGGAAACGATAGGGCGAAAAGAGCAATCGACCAAGTCAGTCGGATGAGTATTCGTGAGACGATGGTGCGTCTCGATAAAGGACGCATAACTCGATCATCCTTGACCCCGAATTGCACTAACCTGTCTTGATACGCCTGAGATATCCTCTATCAATATACTTCGTGCACGGTATAAACGGGAGTACGCACATCGAGGTCGGCATTTAGCTTGATGAGTTCTTCATCATTTACATGATCTTCGCCTTCAGCGTGATCTCGAGACACGTTTTTGAAAGCTTCCAGAAACGCCAGTGTCACGCGAACGTAGTCGCCCAGTCTCATGCGTGTACCCAAGGGAGCGTACATCCGCGCGGCCAATTTGCTTGCCCTGACCAACTTCCATGAGGGTGAGTCAATTGTACCGGAGCTAATCTGGTCATGGATTTCTGTAGTGATAGCGCGGATGTCGTCGTAATTGACTGGGGCCAGGAGTTCTGGGTGTGTCTGATGAAAAATAGAAGNCTCTCTAAGCATCGAGGAGGATAAGAGAGATATAATGTACACCAACCTTGGGAGTGAACCTGAGAGGGGGGNTGGTATGTAACAAGAACATCAGAACGGAAGTGTTGCCGGTGCCTACAGACCGGTTAATTACAACGAGAATCTGTGTGGATGCTGAACGCACATGTAGGTCACTGAGCAGTTGAGAATGGAGATGGAGAAGTCAGGCTTGTCTCTATTTCTTGTCAGAACGTCGGAAACCAACCGAGCCACTGGGATTGATGGTTATTCCGAGAACGAAGGGCGATATGCGAACATACATACCACCGGTTTTCAAAGGTGCAATGGTTGGGTGGTAGCGGCTCATACCCTCTGGGAAAAGGCATACAGCGTCTCCATGTTCGAGGGCCTAAAGGAGTGAATTAGATATGACTAGGGAGGCAGAACGACCTCATTACATACCTCCATCAACTTGGTCATGACCGCTGAGTTGTCCGTTGTACCATCAGGGTAATCCTTTCGTCGTTGTATGGGAACGGTACCCGCCGACTCAATCAACCAACTTGTAAAGGTCGGGTGACCAAACTGGGTAGCTTTGGCAGTTAAGCGCAACATGCGTCTAATCTGACCAAACGTTGATGGCAGCCAAGAAAGAGTTTGGGAGATCCTACCTTCGGGGGGATAGATGTTACGAGCAGGCTGTAATTGTCGACATTGAGTGACCAAAGTAATATGTATTAAGAAACGAACGAGCGAAACTCACAGAGCATCGGTAAGGGAATTGCTATGGTTGGCACAAACGATACTGTCGTCATAAGGTATCAGCTCTGCTTGAAATACAGTTTATATTAGATGTATTTACCATGGCTCGCCATCCCGGGGAATGAATTCCGTGTTCTCAATGACAATGGTCCCGTAGAAGATCTTGAGAACGAATTTGAACAGAAGCCTAGGCAATTCTCCAAGGTTAGCACGGCTGCTGACCAGGTGGTACGCGTTCGCCGACCTGATAAGATAGTATGACCATGGCACAGGAGTTCCTGCGGGCATGAAAAGAAGACAGGGAGAGTGACAGTCTGGGGCAGTCGCAGTGGGCGGGGTCGTGGGGACGTCATTGACCCTAACCCTAAGTGTGTGGCGTCGAGAATGCCAAGAAAACGGATCGTTAGAATTTTTATGGGCGCCTATCTTATAGCTGCTCATCGTCCCGCCAATTTTCTGCATCATCCTTTCGCCATCGAGGCAGGGTGCGAGATCACGCTAGCCCCACACCAGTATGGAAGCGGCACTCTCTAAAATTCGACATCATACCTCGTCCTCGCTACCCCATCAAAAGGCACCTGCAACTCTCCTCGTCGCCCTCGAATCCACTCTCGATGACCAAAACGCTGGACGAACATCGACAGCCTACTTTGCAACCCTTTTGACCGCACTCGAAGGCACTATTCAAAAGGATAGAAATTTTGGCGACGCGGATGTTCTCCCAGCAGAACTTTATCTACTCGCACTTGTCATACCTTTCGTGCCTGCGCCAGTGATCAAGGCCAATCTTCAAACCGTCTTGTCCTTGACATCACCTTTATTTCCTTTGCTTACACCCCATGCGCCACCCCTGCGCTCACAGATCACGCTCCACCAAGTCATTTTCACCTCCCTCGATCGTGGACAACTTGAAACCGCTGGTGTTCGCCAGGCTTTCGCGTCAATCCTGCAATTGTGTCTGGACCCACGGCCAAAAGTGCGCAAGAGGGCTGCTGAAGCCGTGCAAGCAGTTCTTCAAACTAGCCCTGCTCCCCTTCTTCGTCATCCATACTCGGATCGTGTAGCAGAATGGATACAAACTATCTTAGCCCAAGTCAGCAATGACCCCATGTCAAAAGCCAAATCCTCGCAACCTAGTGTATCTAGTGAAGCTGCAATCCATATCCTTGCATTTTTGAGACCCATATTACCGCATCTTCCCCCTTCTGTATGTGACCACACCAATGTATGGTGCCTTTCCTGGCTCACTGCCCTTCTTAGTCTCTCCCAACGATCACCACTCACCTACTTACGTTGCCTCGTCTTGGGAATCAATACCTTTCTCAATCCTCATATTCAATCCTCTCCGATCTATTCTCCGCTGTTATTCAAGATCCATCAAGTGGTATCGATGAACAACTCCCCGACGTACTCAAAGTTGTGCTATCTTCCCCCCCCTGTCATCACAGATACTACTCTAGCCCCGGCATGGCTCTCTGTCACGGGGAGCTTGATGCACGCCTATGGCAGCTTGCATCCGACCGCTGCATCTGCGGAAGTTGGACGTGTTTGGAAGAAAGTATGGGGCTATCTTGAGGCCAACGACGCAACTACCAGGCAAGCCGCTGTCGGTTGCCTAAGCCAACTTTCGCCTTGCTTCACTTCCAACCTCGTGCAAGAAGCCCTCGAAAAGCCCTCACATTCCGCTCCACAGCAAATCATCACTCTTACAACGAAGAGCCTCGACACCCTAGCTTATGCTCGAGCCATGCCCGAAGTAATGTCAAGCATATCCATCCTGATCACCAGTCTAGGAATCAAAGCCTCCTCTGAACAAATGAAACTAACGGAGCCCCTTCTTCTACCGTTGATACGAAAGGTTGGCGAATTGAGGACTCAGAAGGGCTTTGAATTCAAAGAGGAC
>JAPEVF010001257.1:0-11788 GCA_029747585.1 Pleurotus djamor | reverse complement strand
AGCTGTGAAATTGGTTGCCGATTTTGCGAAACCGTGTGAAAGTCACAAAAAGCTGTCACAGCAGTCAGCAATTTCCCACAGACCCTGCAAAAGCCATGAAAAGCTGTGGGAGCAGCTGCGACTTTTCACAGGATCTGAAAAAGCCACCGAAAGCTGTGAAAGCAAGAACACACCTGATCAAACTTTTGTGGAAGCTATAAAAGCATCATAAAGCTGGCTGTAAAATTAAAGTCATCTACAAAAGCATTGAAAGAACACTTTCCAACTTTCAGTACTTTGAATGACCAACACTTTTTACGTTGTAGATTTTTTATGCTCCTACTCAAAACAGGTTTTCCTGATGCGGAATCAAAGCGGGACCAAATTTTCTCCGTACCTCAGACGCTAGGTGTGTCTTATCGTCCTTCAATCGTTGTATGGCCATCGCTGGCTCACTCTTCGTTTTATACTCCAATAGTCCGCGGGAGCTATGCTCACGGCAGGTTCCCAAAATGAAGTTGGTCCGATCGTCATAGCGCAGGCGGCTTTCAACCTTCAACTCATCAAACATCAAGACTTGGTGAATGATTTTCTTGGTGCCCAGCCTGTCCTTGATCGGCGTAAAGCAAGCAGCGATGTTAGCCTCAATTTCTGAGAGGTGTGGGTAACCGATGGATGCTGTAAGCGGTGGGATGATGGTATGTTTTCGGAGGCTGCTGAGGGAAGGGAGGCCAAGTGCACGGTGTGCTACCTCAGCAACACGACCATTACCCAACCTCCAAAGTAGCAACCCTCGCAGTACGTCCTTCTCCGAAATATCCCGTGGCTTGTAGACTTCATCAACCGCCTTTTCGTATAGCTCAATCAGCCCTCGGACACCACGCCCAGCTTTGATCCCGGCCTTCATCACTCTTTCCACCCGCTCAACCTTCCCACTTCCTACAGCCATGATTAGTCCCTTTTGAAGATCAAGGGTAGCTGCCTTTCGGACCAACTGATGGGCACCGTTGAGCCCCTGCAAGCGAAGGCGTTCGACTTGCTCTCCACGCTTTCGGACAAGTCGCATCAGATCACCCGCACCAAAGTACGCGAGACGAGTGTTTTCGTGTACACCCTCTTTCATCCGCTCAATGATCCCTCCCAGCACGCGGTTATCCTTCAAGGCGGCACAGCTTCGGCATTGCTTGAGTCTCTGAACGGTCCCTGGACACTGCGCTCCAAACAGGGTTAACTTGTCATCAACAACGGCATAGCTCCAGGTGACAGAGGTGAGCTCGGCGTGAAGGGCGAATGGATATGCTGTGTGAGGGCTTTTCCCGTCTGGCATTTCGATTGGAAAACCCGGACAGCGGATGGACATGCCAACAGCTGACACGTTACTACTGGGTACTGGGTGTTCTTCCACTAACACATCTCCCCTTCCTTCTTCTTCATCAGATACCACTACAACCTCTACAACTGGCGACTGTGGATGTTGGTCCGCATCTCTTATCCTATAATATGTGAGTTGATCTGTAGTCTTCAACAATGTTGGATGCTCACATGTCATCCATCACTTTGAGCAGCCTTCCAATCTTTCCTTCCAGCAAGGCGCCGGCAATCCGCTCCTCATACACGAGGTAGCGGAGCAACTGGCGTAGCGCAGTCAAGCCATATTCCCCCTGTTGAATCAGACCACGCAGCTCGTCTTGTGAGTCAGTTCGAAGTACCATATTCAATGGCTGATCCCATACTTCCCAAGCATCCTCACCCTCCCTTACGCTTCCTCGATGATCACCAGCGAAACGTGCCAAAGGATGATCGGTTCCGGCAATAGGTGTATTGGAGGGGAGGTTACATATCCGTTTTTCTAGGTCGTGGATGAGTTGAACACCAAGTTTGCAGCACCCCTCCGGATTGGTGGCCTCGAAGATTGGCGTACCCAAGCGCTGGGGTTTGCTTCCTTCCTGCGCCTTGATGCGATTGCGATCCGGATCAAACGACACTGATGGCTTTGGGAGCAGTCCTGGGACATTTCGGGGCGTTGGTTTTTGAAAATAGTTGGTGATCTTGGTGGTTCCCTTCTGTGAAGCAAGTTTCCTAGCACGCTTATCCTGGTTATCTAGGCAGCTCTGCTTTCCGCGATGACGTTTGTTGAGGTTCGCCTCTCCTCCGACACCGACCCGGATCATTTCGTGACAATCAGGACATTCCAACTGATAAAATGGTAAGTAAGGTCTTTATATAATGACCTATCAATTTATCTCACCAGATCTATGGTTTCCATAGCCGCTGTTTGTCTGTTGCGCAATTTCTTGGGAGAGGGTGAAGTTTTCGTGCATTGTTTGGCTTGGAACATTTTCACATACAAACCCCTGTCGCTCCTAAGTTTCACAATCCTTCCCCTTCGCCTCATCATAGTGCTTTCTCTCATTTCAAGTAACCTTGTATGGTGTACAAGTCAATATTCGAGCTCTTACAGCACTTCTAATGAGTAAAATACAAAGATGTCCCGAAAAAATTTAAGCCAGCCCAGAGGCAACCAACCTACCATCCCCCTGTCGGGCGCTTGTTTTCGTGGACCCCCTTGCTCACATCCTTTCCTGCTTGTTTTGATCACCAAATGTGTCTCGCATCCTTTGTCTCCTTTGAAAAACCCAATATACATATCTTTTGTTGCGCATGCAACCTCTCAATGTAAACTTACCAATCTCTTGGTTTTCAATTTCCTTTTTAATTTCCAACTGCAATTCTGAGTTTGAATTCAGGTAGTATATAAAGGGTGCTATTCTAAAGTGGGAAGGTTTCCCTCTTGCTTCCTTACCACCACCACCACCATCATGAGCACATGAGTATGGTGGGATATTTAAATTATTAATTGTGGATATTATATAAATAAGACAAATTGGTTACTATGTTCCCATCCCCTTGCCAGGGAGTTGATACCTAGTTGATCAATGGTTGATAAGACTTCCTTTGTTGTTAGCAATGTGCTTTCCCCCTTTTGGGGTATAAGATTTAACCCATTTGCAAGAACAATCTATAATGGTCCTGTACTTTTCTGTCTGGTCTTCAATATATCTAGTATCTTCCTTTAAAAGCAAGGCATCAATGTTATGGGTCTGGAATAAAATGAAGGCCTGTTTCTTTACAGCCACCTGTCAGGAAATGGCTTCTTTGATTTGATTCCTATTCAATTTACTTCTTGCATTGCGGGTTCCCTGGCTTCTTACCCTGCCTTCTGTTTGTCGTGCATCATGATTGAGACACCATTAACTTTCTTTAGTTGCTACAAGACATAGTTATGTCCAACAACACGCACTACGTATGGTTGTGAATAGTTACTATAAGTAAATAGGTGACTAGGAAATAGTTACTATGAGTAGATAGATGACTGGAAAATAGTTACTATAAACAAAGAGCCAAAGTGAAAAATAGTAACTATGAATAGTTTTATGGTGGCTGCAGATGCCTGGATTTATGGAAAATAGTTACTACAACAGATTTTCTAATTGAAAGATAGTTAATATTAATAGTCTTCTAATTGAAAATTAGTTATTAGAAATATTATTTTCAATGGATAATTATCATTATAGAATATTTACCAACTGAAAAATATTGATTGTAAATTACTTAAGAATAGGTAAATAGTTACTATGATTTGTTCCCGAAGCACAGGATCACAGCCAGAAAGGAAGATGGCACCAATATCTATCTCCAACACTAACCCTTGACTAGTAAGAGTGTTTGCAACTACCACAAACTCTTGTTGGTACTCTCCAAAGTCCAAAGCTCCCTGCATAAGGGTAATAGCTCGACGTTTGGCGATTTCAATAAGATCATTCTGTGTGTATCATGTTCCATTCAAAAAACCGGGATATTCATCCCCATATGGATGTAGAACCATCTTCTTCAGCAAGGCCTCTTCAATCCATCATACATTATAGGTATATTGTTCTGATAATATATTATCTAAAATAACTCATATTCCATGCTCACTCTAAGCAAGGAGTATCAAATAGAAACTCTGGTCACTCTTGATACTGGCAAAACTCATATGCATGTTCCAGTCAATTTGTATCAAGTCCCAGCAAGATTCTACTCAATTAATATAGCCCCCCTGCGCACTCTGGCTAAATCTTGAAGTTGTCTTTACAGACATAGATACTTGCTTAATTCACACAATTGGCAAAGCAACACACATGATTGATTTGATTATGTATGTGCTAGAATATTGTCTGGTTTAGTCTACAATGTACTGCTAACCAACCCAACGATCCAGCAGTGTACAATGCAGAAAGAAATGGCATGATTCATGAATAAGCCATCCTTCACAATACTTACACCAGAGCAAATAATGAGAGAACCCCCACTAGAAGTTGTATGTGGGGGAAGGTTGGGTTCAATACCCAGGTCCACATCAGGAAAAACTATTTTGGGCAAAAGCCAAACAAATCTCAAGTCAGAAAGTAATTGCCATCAAAAGCAATCTGGAGTAGATTAAGCAAATAAAAGTGATTTCATGATCTTTGGATAAACACAATTATTGGTGTACCTGCTTTGATTCTGTTTATCAGCTTTGAACAGATTTGATTGTTACGAAACTGTTCTTTATTTATTTTCAGTTGATTTTATGTGCTTTAATGTGATTTGAAAGAACATTCAAAATAATCTCAGTACTTTGTCAGGAATTCACACGATTTCAGAAGAACATACTATATTTGTCTGAGCTTCAGCTAGCTTTTGTAGCTTTTGTAGCTTTTGTGGCCTTTCACACAGTCTGGCATCATATAAAATTTTATTCGCCTCCTTGCTTATAAGTTTATAAGTTATCTAAGAATATAAATATAATTTAGAAATAGAAGATGTGAAGAAAACTCTTTGGTGTTAAAAAGATTCATGCATTATAGGGGCATGGGAATTTTTNGCTCATCGTGCGCACCCGGGTGCGCATGATGAGCAGAGTTTTCCCACGCCTCCTCAACGATGAGCAGAGCATAATTCACATATCAACCCTTAAACATCTTATTAGACATTCTGGTTTTCATATATGTATATAGATAGGGTTGTAATATACATATATTAGAAAATATTAATGCGATCTTCATAGCTTGTAGAAATAGCTTGCAAGTTTGTGTTTGGCCTGGTCAAGTCTGGTTTATTCGGAGACTAAATAATTAAGAGTCCACTTGAGGCCACGTATATCATCACTTCCACTTTGGTTCTCCGTCATTCTTCGCTTTCATTTACTAAGTCACTCACTCCACTTACTCTCAACATTTGATGTCGTTCCAATCACACCAGCCTCAAGCTACTGGTATGTTTACATGCTACTCGTTCTCTTCTTCATTAAAGTCTCTTTTATAGACGATTGGGTTGGTTGCGGGAGAAGTCGGAGGAGCTCCAGGCAGTTTGGCATGGGGATAGCAAGGAAGGGCAGGGCGCTGGGCACCATTGGACAGAGGTCAACGTCTAGACCAGGTGAGTAACAAGTGTCTTTTGTCTTGTCTTTTGCTTATAGTATCATTCAGATGTAACAGTTGACGAAATCTTAGAAATGATGGCCATGGACCTGGAGTTTTCTATTGACGGTATGATACCCTGTGTAGTTGTAGTACGGTACTCTGTGTAGTGGTACCATCCTCTGTGTAGTTGTACTATTGTCTCAATAAATGTACATGTTGCATTTTAACACGATCCATTGGTGAATAAGAAAAAAAANTACACCAGATTAAATTCATTATTTGCATGTATTACACTGTAGCTTTTGTAGATTTTGTGGCTTCTGCAGCTTTCGTAGCTTTCGTAACTTTAGGGGCTTGAGAAATTTCATACATAATGGCACATGGATTTCAGTGGCTTTCCAGCGGCTATACTATTGGTGGTGGATCTTTCAACACTTTTTTNAAGCTTTAGTTACGCTTTTCAGAGCTTTAGTTGAATTTTGGCTACACACACTTTTGAAAAGGAACTTTTTCAAGTACATACTTCATCGACACTGGCGTATTTGACTCACTTGTCTTTTCTTGCTTCAGTGGAGATTCTGTGGCTTTTAGGCAAATAAGGTTTTTCCTGATGTACCATGACTGGAAGTTCGCTATGTCGATGGTACTTCGTCGTGCGGGATGTTGGGAAGTAGTTTCCGGGGCAACGAAGAAGCCGACCACCAGAGATGGGTTAGCAGAGTGGGAAAAGAAGGCCGAAGAAGGTTTTACCGCCATCGGACTTACGATCGAGCCCTCCCAGTACAATTACTTGCGCACTTGTGTATCTGGAGTTGACGCCTGGGGCTCCCTCTGTAACATCTACGAAAAGAACAGTCGTGCGACTCGTATTTCGCTGAAACGACAGTTCTACGGTTACCATCACGAAATTTCTCGCCCGATTAGGACTTATCTTGCCGAGATTACCGCTTTAGGCCAGAGACTCCGGGCGATCGGTGTTGAGTTGAGTGATGAAGATCTCGTTGACGTGATTATCTATAATCTCGACGAGGAATATAGTAGCATTGCTGCCACGCTCGCCGCCAGCAAGGACGACCTCAAGGTTACCGACGTAACCAGCGCTCTCTTGGATGAAGAAAGCCGGAAGCAGTTGCATGACCCTGGAGTACCGAAAAGGGAAATTGCGCTGTACGCAAGTCGTCGTCGAACCCTCGAATGCTGGAACTGTGGGAAAACTGGGCATAGGCAGTCGCAGTGCCGAGCACCGAAGAAAACCGAGCCTGCCGCACAGGCTAACGTGGCCGAAGACTTTTCGTTTTCGTGTCAAGATTTTGCTTTTTAGGATATTTTGGTTCAGGGGGTGCGCTAGGGGGAAATGAGGGATAAGTATCCCGGTCTGTGGTTAAGATCTCGGAGTGATCCGGCAGCAGTCTAGGTTGACTGGCTGGCCGTTAATGAGCTAACGGTTGCTCCCGCAGATTTCGTGAGTTTTGGAAAGCTTCTCCCATGGCACCGTGAATTTTTGGGATTTTTATTGTTATTTTGTATTTGCTAAGTCTCAGTCGCGAGGGGGTGTGTTGGAGTTTGAGAGTTAACCCGAGACGCGACTAGACTTGATGCCTGATTACTCATCATATTTGAATAGGAGTTTCTATATTGCTTATTTTATTCTAGACTAGTCTACCTGTACAGTATTTAAGGCCGCGGATGTTGGCCTGATTCAATGTCGATTTCTCGTATCACAACACATGGGTGGGCCAAAACGGCGAAGGCTACTCACAAGCGTGGCCGGGATTCGGTCAGCAGCATGGGGAGTCCGAAGCAGTCGAGGAAGAAGAAGTCGAAGACCCGGGTGGACACGGAGGATGACGAGTCGGACGGCGTTCGTGCCGGTCCATCGAAGGGAAAAGGAAAAGCGAAGGCATCGGCGGAGGACGAGGATGTGGAGATGGTGGATGAGGAGAGTGTCGAACGGCGTCCCCCGAGCCCCTTCAGTTCCGCCTACTGGGAACGTATCAAGGAATACAAGTACCCTGCACCAGTCCAGTTACTGCCGAAACCCGAAAAGAAGTCGAAACCCGTCCAGCCGAATCCTTCGGGGGTGAAGTCGTTTGCGACGCTGGTACCCCACCTTGACAATCGTTTTGAGCGGCTCGAGTACGCCGTTGGAGGGATGCTCCGTCTCTACCACGGGTTGGGGGAAACGTTCACTGCGGCCCATGGGGATATTGTCGGCATGCGAACGGCGTTCGAAGGACAAGGGCAGGCGGCGGTGAACGCCAACAGTGCTTTTTCGTCGCGACTCGGTGCCCTCGAAAACCAGCTGGGGGAGATTCGAACGGCGTTGGGTCTTCGCAACGACACGCGTGCTATGGTGGATGCAGAGGTTGGGGCCTTCGAGGAGGATGTGGCAAGGGAGACGGAGAGGGTGCGTCGTGCTCGGGATTCCGCCCAAGCACAAATTATTCAACACCTCGAAGGTGAGCGTTTCGAACGGCGTCGGGCTAGAGGCCTACCGGTATTGGACGTCTCGTTGCTGATTCCAATGCCGCCAGATGACGAGATGGAGACCGGGGTTGGGGACAAGGGGAAGGAAAAGGAAGGGGAGAAGGAAGGGGAAGAGGAGAGGGATAAGGCAGAATCGAACGGCGATGGGGAGAAGAACGAAGCGAGGGAGGAAGAGGGGNATGATGAAGGGAAGAAGAAAGAGAAGTCGAACGGCGATGAAGATGAAGAGAAAGGGAAAGGGGATTCGACAAGTGAGGAAGATGAGGAGAGTGAGGAGAGTGAGGAGGAGTGAAGGGGTTCATATGTACGGCGTTGAGAAAAGAAAAAATAAATACTTGTATGTACTTTTGGACTTTGTTTTTTGATTTTTTTTGTTTTTTNCTTGTAATATCTATATGTATGAAGTTGAAATCGTGTCAACGGCGTTCGGGATTGAGAGGAAGGAAAAGTGAGAATATAAATACTTGACTTTGTTTTTTTTTTTTTTKTTTTTTTTNGATATCTACGTGACGGTGTTTGTGAGCATAATTACGTGAACGGCGTTGAGAGAGAGAAAAGAAATTGTAAATACTATGGTGGGTGCCATGATGGTCCAGGCTTGCCGGGATTGAGATGGTGGAAGTCCGCCACCGCTTCTTTGGCATTGGCAACGGCGTTCGCAGGTTCCCAAGTGGTTGCTTCTGCGGTATTGGCGTAGCCTTCCCATTCGACCAAGTAATAGAGGGGACATTTCTTTTTTCGCCGATCCCATTTGGAGTCGAGTATGGCTTTGACTTCGTATTCTAGGGATGCGTCAACGGCGATGGGGGGAGGTGGAGGGGGTTCGCGATTGGGGATGGTATTTTGAGTGTGTGGTTCCATCATAGAGACATGGAATACCGGGTGAACGCCTTTGAAGTTGTCGGGGAGTTGAACTAGGAAGGAAGAATAACCGACGCGTTCAAGTATTTTGTATGGGCCCAAGTTCTTATCGGCAAGTTTCTTTGAGGGGCGAGTGACTTTGAAGAACTTTGAYTTGAGGAAAACTTCATCGCCAACCTTGAAGTCCGGTTGTGGTGAACGCCGTTTGTCGGCAGGTCCCTGGTACCGAGCTTGTGCTTCAGCCATGGTTCTACGGAGTTCGGCATGGACATCTTCAAGGTTGGAAACATATGTTTGTGCCCGAGGTGAGGAGAGGTCCAATCCCGCTTGAACGGCGATGGAAGGATTGTAGCCTTTGTTGGCGAAAAAGGGTGATACTCCAATGGTGGAATGGGGAGCGTTGTTGTAGGCGAACTCCGCAAGGGGCAAGAGTTCAGCCCAATTGTCCTGCTGATAGTTGCAATAAATCCGTAAGTACTGCTCCAGCGTTTGGTTAGTCCGTTCAGTCTGTCCATCACCCTCGGGATGGTACCCTGAGGTGAAGTGGAGTTCAATCTTCAACGCCTTTCCAAGGGATTGGAAAAAACGTGAGACGAACTCCGAACCCCGATCTGAGGTAACATGCTGAGGAACGCCGTGCTTGGAGAAAATATGCATAACAAACAACTTTGCCAACCCCTCCGAAGTAATAGTGTCATGACAAGGAATGAACACACCTTGTTTCGAAAGGCGATCAACAATGACTAGGATTGAGTCGAAACCGAGTGATGGTGGGAGCTTTTCGATAAAGTCCATGGATATTGAATCCCATGGTCTTGAAGGGACAGGTAGTTGTCGGAGAAGGCCGTATGGCTTATGGCGTTGGGGTTTTGCGCGCATACAAGTGACGCAGGATTTGCAGTAATCTATGACAAATGAGCGAAGATTTGGCCAGACGTACTCACGGCGTATGAGAGCCAGTGTTTTAGTTTGACCTGGGTGACCAGCCAGGATATGGTCATGTTTGTTTTGGAGGATGCGGAGGCGAAGATCATTGGCGTTGGGGACATAGATCCGTCCATCCAGGCGAATGAATCCCGCAGCGTCCAGAGACTAGCAAGGGCCAAGTTCCTCAACGGGTTTGGAGAGGTCCGAATCCCGAGAGTAGGCGGCCTTGATGTCTTCATGGAGTTTGTCGGTATTCATGATCATCGAACCCCGCATGACAGGGTGCCACAACGCCGTTGCACAAAGGGAAGAGCGCATTTGTTCGGCGTTGAAGATGGGTCGTAGGTTTTGAGGGTTTACCTTTGCATAAGAATTTTCACCTTCCTTGGGGTACATGTCCCATCTCCTGGTGAGGGCGTCGGGTTTCGCTCCAAGTCGTCCAGGGCGGTAATGGATGGTGAAGTTGAACTGCGAAAGGAATTCCGACCATGGGGCTTGACGTCGAGTCAGTATCTTGAAATACTCAAGGTTCTTGTGGTCTGTGAAGACATCAATGGGTGAACCTGAGCCATCCAGATACCGAGACCAGACTTTGAACGCCTCATGAATAGCGAGGAGTTCTTTGTTGTGGACGTCGTAGTTGAGTTCGGCGTTCGCGAAAGTGCAAGAGTGGAACACCACTGGGTGAATTTTGCCGTCATCGGTATAAATAGCGAAGATAGCGCCCAGTGCATAGTCTAAGGCATCTGTCTCTATCACCATAGGCTTATCTGGAATCCAGTGAGACAATACCGGAGCAGTAGTAAACGCACGCTTTAATTTCTTGAATGCCGCCTTACTTGCGGGATTGAACTCCCATTTCACACCTTTTCTGGTGAGGCAAGTAAGGGGAACAACTATGTCGGAATAGTTCATGATGAAACGGCGATAGAAGTTGGCGAACCCCAGGAATGATTGAACATCCTTGACTTTTCGGGGTTCGGGCCAATCTTGAATCACTTTGATTTTGTCTTTGGACATTTTGAGGCCGTCCGGTGACAGGATAGCGTGGAATTCGCATTTCTCGCCTTTGGCATAGAGCTTGTTGGCTCTGAGTCGGCGTAGGACCTCTTTGACTGTTTTCTTGTGTTCTTCGAGACTATCCGAGTAGATCAGGATGTCGTCAAGGTAAACTATAACACATTTGTCAGTAAGGTCACCCAAAATATCATTCATGAACCATTGGAACGCCGCTGGGGCATTGGTGAGACCAAACGGCATGACCAGCCATTCATAAGACCCATAACGAGTCCTGAACGCCGTTTTCGACTCATCACCTTTGCGAATGCGAATCAGATGGTAGGCATGCCGCAAGTCAATTTTGGTGTAATACCAGGGCCTTTTTAGGGGCATCCAGTAAATCGGCAATCAGAGGAAAGCGGTACCTATCCCGACTGGTGACTGTGCTCAAACCGCGGTAGTCAACGCAAAGACAGAGTCAACCATGCTTTTTCTTTGCGAAGAGTACCGGGGCACCATGAGGGGAGTTGGTGGACCGGATGAATCCCATACCCAAATGTTCATCTATAAATTTTTTGACTGTTAGCTGTTCAGCTTGAGAGAGGGGAATTATACCGCCAACTGGTGGCTTCTCAATCATCGGCGTTTGGGATTGGTGACAAGACTGAGCTTTAGCTGTTGAATCCCGAGGCAACTGTTTTAAAGTTGGAGGATTAGGTGCGGGTTGCTTGGTGATTGTTGGTTTTGGCAGAGGTTGCTGGGGTTCGGTGTTGGAGGGAGAGGTTTTCAACGGCGTTAGGAGGGTTGTCGGAGCAGGTGATCCTCTGATCAGCGTTCGGAATTGGATTTGGCCTGTAACCCAGTTAATCAACGGATTGAATTGGGTTAGGAAGTTGTGACCGAGAACAACAGGGCTTGTTGCGCATTTTGGGCGCTTCTTGCTTTCACTGCGTGCATAGAAAGTTACTTTAAGGGAGCGAATTCAATTAGTAACGAAATAGTACGCGAGCGCGCCTCACGATAATGATTGGTTACTTACAGTCAAAGTATCGTGCTCGGTGGGTTTTGTTACTTTCCGGAAAAGTAACACC
>JAPEVF010001256.1:0-11789 GCA_029747585.1 Pleurotus djamor | reverse complement strand
GAAGTGATGGAGTGGCGGAGATGAAGTCTGATGGGGAAGAGTTACATAGTCGAGCTCCTAGATGACGCAGCAGCATCTAGCGCAGCCAACTGATCGACCAGATCATCCATCAAGGATTTCGGATTTCCTTGAGACTCTCCATGAACGCCCAAACTGAGTGCCAGTGAGTCGCGCTTCGTGGGAACCAATGGGGCACCTTCAGGCTCAAACCCAGGCGCGATCCTTCTCAATGCCTCGCGCTTCCTCCTTGCCTTTTCTTCTTCACGGGACTGGAGGTATGCTTCGCGACGAGCGGCATGCGATGCCATGGTGTTCCGTCGTGATGACTCCAAGGTTAAGATATGTGGTTCCAGGGTATATGGGTAGACAAACTAGAGTGAGGCGTTGATAATAAGCGGGACTCTGTGAGTCTACTGAACGACTTACGTATGGTGTTATGCTTTCTGGGAGCGGGTGAATATCCGGGGGGAGTTCAACCTAAGACAATTCACTGGCAAGTTAGACCTACACTCGCCGTTTACTGGCAATATTGGCAGACGAACTGGCGGAGGGACTCGAAGGCTTGGTGACTTGATTAATGGGACATGAGACGCAGCGGCATACTGTACTATGGAAATTCAAGAACCAGGGAGCTCAGAGTGGGTCGCAGGGCATACCGTGTTCAGGCATTGTCGCTGAATCGCCGTGAATCTGGGTCATGTTCCGTCGAACTCCAGTGAATTGACTGTGAGAACAGCAATTCGCACGCTCAGCGATCGCCTTGACAAAATTGATATCCCCTTTAACTCATAGGAGCTCAGGGGCACATGTCCACTTCGCTAAAGTACACATACAGAGAGCTATTTACGGAAAGTTCAAGTCAATCCTAACGGTTCTTGGGCTCAGCCACTAGCAAATTTTATTAATCGTATTTTTTCCCGTTTGCTGCTAAACAATGACTTACCTGGCCATAACCAATCCTCATTGCTACATTGAATTGAATTTAGCCCAGTCGATCGAACGCAAAGGCAAGCCATACGCACTGTATGTTACGGGGAAGGCAGAGACTGTGGAGTAGTTGAAGACAGAAAAGGCGTGGATTGGGATATTAGTACCTCTGGAAAGCTGGATGGCAGTAAAATTTAAGTAGATGGCTCAGCGAAAATATGAGACAACAAGCGGGACTTACTTCGACATTTGCCGTCACATCAAATACCAGGCCCCCAGTGATATTGCTTCCTCCTTGTGTCGTATTCTTACGATCGTATTCATTGTTGTAAGCGGCATCAAATGTGAATTGATCATTCCCTCCGTTGTTGAACATAGGAAGAGATTCTTTGTAGCCGATACGGTCTGTTCCATGGGTGTCAATCACAAGTGAACGTGCATCAAACGAAAGAAAGACATACATCGGCGACGCTCGTCTTTGATGTCCCCAATGACTTCTCCACTCCAATCCGGTGGAAACTGCGCTCGGTATACCGGGTTGGCGGACGAAAGGATGTTATGCATAAATTTCAGCCCCTTCCTCACGGTTTGGGTCGTTTCGAAGTACCCCGAGTGAACCATTAGAACTGTGATCCGCCCTCCTTTCGCGGTGAATTGTGGATCATCGGGTCTGGCCGACGATACATAGACATAGATCTCAACGTTCCATTCGGCTCTTCCTACGTCATCTCTGCTGGAGATCCATTGGAACGGAACACTGTGAAATATTAATCAGTAACCAGGCTTTTACCCTCAGCAGTTTTCGAGAGTACGAACCGTTTCCAAAAGACAGTTCCGATAGGTGGGGTCAGACTGTATATGGTATCCCGCGGGTTAGGATCAGATGGAGCTGGCGCTGGCTCTTCAGGAAGGCCTTGCATTGTTGGTTCATCTTGTGAAGACATAGTGTGTCTGATGTGGGTGCTGGATGATTCGTTCATGGCAAGATGTCGTATGTTTAAGTACGCTGCTTCCGGGAACCGTAGGAGTATTTTTCATCATGTACATGTGGACTAAGACCGGTGGCGAGTTAAGATGGTGAGAAGCTTTCCAGGGTGTTCGCGTCGGGTTGTTCCTCGGTTCATAGCCTGATAACTTTGTTACGTTTAGGACGTTCGAGAAGAAGAGAACATTAATTCATTTTCATGATGAGTATGCTTGTGACCACAGTCTGAGCACGTAGATGGAAATCACATCAACGGCGAATTTGATCCACGGTATGTAATATATAGGGGGTCACCAGCACCCCTTACTCTACATAACCCCTTGTTCAGGTTAAGGCGTGTAACACAGTCAACTTCTCTACGGAAAGTCAAGGTCGATATTGACAGTCTTAGGACCAAGCCACTTCGATGGAACAGTTACATCAGATCAATGAATATCCCACCAAGGAAATGGGCGCTTACCGCTCCATAGCCGATCTTCATGGCTGGATAGATAATGAGCATCGAGCGCAGACACATTAGTAGAGTAAATCGCACGTACAGAAGGTCATGGGGAAGGCAGACGTGTCACCAAACTTAAACACAGAAAGCCCGTGGATCGGTATGGTGACAGGATTGGAGAGCTAAATGACGATTAGCCATATCCGACTCAGATTCAGTGACCCGGTGATGTGTACTGCGTCTTTGTGGAGGAACTTACTTTGACATTGGCCGTCACATCGAATTGAAGACCATCAGTCATAGAGCTTCCTCCTTGAGTGGTATCTTTCCGCTCATACTCAATGTAGTAATGTGCGTCAAAAACAAATTCGCCATTCCCTCCGTTATTAAACATCGGCAACGAGTCCTTGAAGTCAACGTGGTCTAAGAGTTTGTCGCTGTCAGTATGAAGTTTGCTGCTCAGAGGTGAGATCACCGGGGCTTACATCGGCGCCGCTCGTCATCTATGTTCCCAATTACTTCACCACTCCAGTCGGGCGGGCACTGCTCTCGGTAGACAGTACTCACGGAGGGGACAACGTTGTGTATGAACTTGAGACCCTTGTTTATGGAATGGTTGGTTTCGAAATATCCGGTGTGGACCATCACGATCGTAATACGGCCGCCCTTTGAGGTGAACTGGGGGTCGTCAGGTGCTGCTGACGAGACATATACGTATATCTCTACGTTCCACTCAGCATTGCCGACGTCAGATATGCTAGAGTTCCATTTAAACGGGATACTGAATGTTGAGCATGAGTAGGGCTTCGGGTCGAGATCGAGAGTGACTTGCAGACCTTTTCCAATATGATGTCCCAATAGGCGGGGTGAGACCGTCACTTGAGTCCCCAGGGGCCGGGACAGAGGGGACCGTGGCCTCATCTACAGGGTTTGCAGTAGTAGAAACTTCAGAAGCAGACGAAGACATGTGGTGTGGCTGTTAAAGAGATGATTGTGAGTTGACGTAACACCCCCCCCATTCGACGCACCTTTAAATAGACCTACGACAATACCTCCAGACGTAGAGAGTACGCATCGGTGTTTTATCGGTAGCGACTTGGGAGCGAATTAGGCCTACATGCACAGCACTGTTCAGATGAGACGAGTGCCAAGCTCGAAAATCGCGTCCGGGTATCGATAAGCCAGTCAGGTGCTCTTTGCGATATGACTTCATTAAGTTCACGACTTCTGGAAGGAATGAGGGTGCTTGCTCGGAGAAGAGCTAAGTGGTAATGAATCATGAGGGGTACTGGTCGGAGGTGGCGTGGAAAGGAAGTTCGTGATTAGATACAACGTCCTTGTCCTGCAGCGATGCCAATGGCAGAAGACGCGTCAAATCCTCCAGGAATCACCGGAAGATTCTCCAACATACTAGAAGGTGGACATCGATCTGCCTGGAGAAATTTGGCAAAAACCAGGTTTTATACCACCGTGTTCATCATCAAAAATGGAAAAGTGAGCGGTTGCTTCTGATTTTGTTCTGATTTCGATTGATCGACCCCTGCGACGATCGCCGTCCTTCCCAGATACTTCTAGGAAAGAAGAAGCGTGGGTTTGGTCTGGATTAGTAGGTAAACACCTGGCGCAATCAGATACGTCTAAACTCATAGTCTTCCTGTCACGTTCTGTGGTAACCCCAGCTTTCTCGGGTTCGGCGAGTCATTGTTTCTTGCTTGATCTCATGTTCCAGCTGACTGAGCCTTGCTCATCATCGAATGTCTAGGCGGAAAAGTAGAACCTGGAGAAACATCCCACGAAGCAGCCCTTCGCGAGCTACATGTGATTTTCTAACCAAGGTTTCACCGTTGGACGAGATTGACTGTTAACTTAGGAAGAAGCAGGTATCTCTGCTCCGATAAAGCACGCAGGGACGCTTCTCTTCACCAAGGAGGGGGTAGACTGGAATTTTCACATCGATATTTATCGTGCCGAAGCCTACGAGGGAGACATCACAGAGTGGGTCGTCTGCATTACATATCTGGAAAAGACAGCCACCCCATCGCATTTACTGAAACTACGTAACAGAACGGAAGAGATGAAACCCGAATGGTTTGACATTGACAAAGTGCCGTATGAGAAAATGTGGGCTTCTGATCGTCACTGGCTCCCCAAAGTCATTTTGGACACGTACCTTATCGGACGGACGGACTTTGATGAAAGTAACGAACTCCAAAAGTGGTGGTTCGCATTGAAGGATTCGACCTCGCTGGAGCAGGAACGGGAACATGCCAGGCGCCGTACATAGGAGGGTAAATAGGAGCACAGATATTCGTTTCTCACGGTCGAATTGATATTGCACCCCGTTCAAGGCGAAGGCTTTTGACTTCGTGAACCTGGACCCCTTCCCTCCGCCTCGATGCAAGCTAGCTGA
The DNA here is from genome assembly GCA_029747585.1 of Pleurotus djamor. Taxonomy (NCBI): domain Eukaryota; kingdom Fungi; phylum Basidiomycota; class Agaricomycetes; order Agaricales; family Pleurotaceae; genus Pleurotus; species Pleurotus djamor. The sequence goes on along the minus strand of JAPEVF010001256.1, from coordinate 7,028 downwards.
AATCTTCGAATGGACAAATTCACGACGCTTGAGCCAGTGAGGCTCTACTCATCGACGACAACGGCCAGCGCACGATTTCTGTCTCGTGGGCAACCAAAACCATCCATTGCGCAGCCTTTAGTCGGACGATTACCTTCGGACCTCCATCTCCTCATACTTGCTCATTTGCCCATACCGGATTTCTCAGCCTACTCTAGGTGCTCTCATGCAACGGCTGCCCTGGCTCAGGATGAGAAGATTTGGCAAGCTCGATGGTCAGCTCTCAAAGTGGACAAATATCACCTCTCGGAAGTATTAGATGAACTGGAGAACAATTCCAAAGGCAAGGTGGCTGCGTTGAAGTCTGCGGCGCCGCCTACACTCGAGATAGATGACGACTTTGGAGAATTCGCGTCTGTGGATATCGTGAATAATGCACCTGTGGAGGAGATGGGCGATTTCGTCGGAGGTAGCGGGTTTGATGACGTTGCGCGTATGATGGTCCCTCCAATATCTCCCTCAACTTCGACCAAGGTTACCCCCAGGACACTGTACGCACGAGCGCACCGCTTGCTAAAGCCCCTGACTACGGCCTTGTCTGCGCCTCCACATTTGGTTCTCTCTACTTTGGCTGCGAATGTCCCATCGCTCCGATCTCAAGCAAAGGCGCTGCACCTACTGTCTCGTTTTCTTTCACCTAGCATCAAACCTCTCAGACAATGGGAAACCCTATACACGTCGCTGCGTGCTGCAATGGACCGCTTTGATGCCAACGCTCTCTCTGCCTTCGATGTCGCCGATGGGAACGGAAACGAAGTGGCCATGAGGGAGGCGGCCGAAGCAAGCTGGGAGGTATGGGACAGAGACGGTGACTGGGAAATGGGGAAGGTATGGGCTGAGAAACGGGAGATTTTCTATGAACAAGGTAACTGGAAACCACTGGAGAATTTCAAGTGCGTGATTGGCTCGTTGAGGGTCGGGATTCATGTTAACGGTAACTCGTACTTCGTAGAATGGATGGTGTACTCGACTTTGATGCAATGGACGAATTTATGAATCATATCCTCGAAGCTGTCATTGAACAAGGCAGTCTTGCTGTTAGGGTGTTTCCACCCGCGTCGGAGGTACTCTTATCTTTCTCGGAAAGACTGGCTACGGATGTGGTATGGACCTTCTCCTTGTAACAGCACTCCCACCTTACAATGTCTACTTCAGGTCGGGGAATATATCACTTCGGTACTACTACGTGCCCGGGAGGTTTCGACCGACGTCTACCTGAAAGCGGCAGCAGCCACCTTTCGCGAAGCCTGGCGTATGGTTGATGCGATCATGTTAGCCGCCTCGGTCCGAGAGGATTCTGCTATATCCCGCACAAGGGTAGAAGATGTTGTGTGAGTACCATCTCCTTTGTCGTAATGACGTACCTAAGCCACCTTCCCATGGAGCAAGGTATCAAATGTTCGAGCAAAACATGGACGAATACCTTGACGAAGAAGTTGATTCGATAAAGCAGTCCTTCGAGGGCATCTGCAAAACATGGGAGAAGGGCGTGAGTGTCTCCTTTCCTTTCATGACATAAAGGCTTAAGCCTCCGTCAGAATACGAACAATAACATCTCGGATGCCAGTGCTAGCGACCCATCCGCCTCGCAAGCTAGATTCCTTGGCTCTCATAATCCAGCTCAAGTCAAACGAAATGTACTTGCGTCATTTACATCAGTGCTTTTGCTACCGGTTACTATCGTTCCACGCACGGTCGGGGCAGTAGGTGCTGCCCTTACCACTGGTGGAACAGCTGCTGTCCAAGGTATATCCATGCTGAACCCACAACGATGGGGAGGAGGMGGYCATGTACACGCGAAGAAACCGTATTCGAGTCCGGAGGCACCTGCGAGGGGGATTGCGGGGTTGGATGGCGGGATGGGGTACAAGTCGGCGAACGCACATGACCAAGGGTCGTTCAAACCTGGCGGGCTCATAAAAAAGGTGACGTCGTCCACTCCCATCCTCACCCACCCACTCACTCACTCATTGGCATATGGGACACAGACGATCACGGTGACAGTCGAAGGCTCGGACCTGCACCTCATCTCGTACTACACCTCGGAAGACATCCGACTCGGCCGACTGTGTAAACCCAATTCCCGACGCGACATTATGAACCTCCACATGCCGCCCCATATCTTCCGTCTTACAAACTTTAGGACGCCGCCCAAGGTGGAGATTGGGCCGGACGGCAAAGCCAGACTCGTGTACGTGCAACTCCCTCTCCTCTCTCCTCGACAATGAGTGAGTAACTGACGAGCCGTTTGAAATGCACAGATGCGACGGGGAGGACACGAACGAACTCGCGTCCCAATCCATCGTCGATGTAAAAATAGAAGACACCCATTCATACCTTCCCCATCCACATCTCCATCCCCAACAACACCACCAACAACACAACCCACACGCGTACTCCCACTTTGGCGCGTCCTCCCCCNTCACCGTCCTGGTCCCAACACGGACACGGACACGGACTAACGCACTCGCACTCCCCCATCGACGCATACCCACCAAACAGCAACTCCACAAATTCCGCACTCTACAACCTCCCCCTCCCTTCATCCTCCTCTGTATCCGCATCGCTCTCCACCCACGCGACCTATATGCGCGGCGATCGGTGGTCCTCCACAATAGACCCACGACGGCTCCCGGGTATCAACGTCAACCCCAACAACCACCCCAACAACAATAACAACAACCATAACACCAATAACTCGATGCACCTATCATCCCTCTCCCTCTCCTCATCCGGATCATCCGTCTCACCACCCGGTACCGCATCCTCCGTCTCCTCCACTTCATCCAATTCCAATTCAGGGTCGTGGAATCTTGGACTTACTGGTTCACTTGGTGGGTATGATAACACCTCGGGACGGAGGGAATCTTCCTTGCCTTTGCCGTTAGGCGATACATGGCCTCGTTGGCCGGAGGGGAATACCTACGATGCAACTGGGTCGACCAATCCTACCGCCAATGGTGGGAGTAGTGCAGGCGGCCCTGTGGGCGGGACGTATCATAATCTAAGCGATCGCTCGAGATTAAGGACGAATACTTACCCCGGGGCTGCAGGGTCCTCCTCTTCCATGTCTTCCTCCATCTCCTCTATGTCTTCCATCTCCTCTATGTCCTCTTCCTCATCCTCGAGGAACCTCCACCTCCTTAGTGGTAACACCAACGAGGACGACAGTGTGGGCGGAGGGTATAGGTCGTATGGTCACCACCACTCCACCTCTTCATCCCCTTCCTCAAGCTCGAGCACCCCACGTATCCCCTCCTCCTCCTCCACCTGGGCATCGGATACCTCCTCGTCAAGGGGGTTGAGTACGCAGTTGATGCCGTTACCGCTTTCGTTGTCGTTGCCCATGCCTCTTTCCATGCAACACCAACACCAACACACCCACCAAGGACACGGAGGACACACGGGATCCTCTGGCTCTCCCCCGTCTTCGGCTTCATCCACCTCCGCATCGGCGTCGTATACGTATGGTGGTGGAAGTGGTGGAGGAGGGAGTGGGAGGGGTGGATGTACATGGTCCGACGACGAATCCACCACATCCTCATCTTTCACACATAATCCTAATCCGAGTGGTCAAGGACAAGGACAATATGGTATGAATGGTGGGAGTGGAGGAGGAGGAAATGGAGGTGGTGGTAATGGTGGAGGGAGGAGTGGGCTGTCTGTTAGCCCGGAGGGATTCGTCGCGTTGAAGGTGGAGGAGATCTAGAAAGTCTCCTCCGAGTCATTCTACCTTCATTCCATTGCGCTTTCGTGTTTTTTCTTGTCATCGTCCTTTTTTGTTCATCGTGTTCCCGTGCTTGGTTTTCTTCGTAGACTGGTGTGGTTGTTGTTCGTAGATTGGTGTCGTTGCTGCTGGTTGTCTGTGGTAGTGGTTGTGTTGTTAGAGAAGGGTTGGTGTTCGTGGATGGTGGTCGTGAAAGGGAATGGGTGCGCAGTGGGAATNCTTTCTTTTCTTGATTCTTCGTGATTTCTTGTGATTTCTTGATGTTATTTCTTCTTTCATTTCTTTTTCTTTCATTTCATTTCATTTCATTTTTGGCGGTTTTTTTTTTTTCGGCGATTTTGGTTTTCTTGCTCTCATCTCCCTTCCTTCCCTTCCTTTTCCTTGCTCGCATTCATATATATATATATCCCATCTACACCCACTTACTCTCACTCACTCACTCACTCTTACAATGTGTCTCTCGAGCTTTGGACTCTCCCCCACGTATATATGTAACATCATCATCTTAAACATCATCACCATTCCATTCGGTTATATATATCAGTATCATCAACTCATTCGGTAAATCATTCGGTTATATATCTATCTATCTCAATTTATACATTCTCCATCCCTCTACATCTCCTACATCTCCTACATCTCCGAGTCCATCATCTCTTCATCTCTCCATCTCTCCATCATCTAGACTGAACACAAGTTCATGTTCACATATAGAGAGTACTCTCAATGACACTCATCGTATCTAGAACAAATCCTGGAATTATCATTATCACCCCGATTTCGCTTATATATATATCGTCGAATGAAGTTCATTGTTATTAAGTATCCACCTCAAGGCTCAGCCTGAGGCTAAGAATTATACACACGCGGCATGATGCATGATGAATGAGGTTGGGNTGGGGGNTGGGGGTCGGGGGGTTTCCNAGGGGACGAGGGGGACGAGGGGAGCAGACCAGGGTGATTAATGAGTATTATCTAGCTCGCTATGTATAGGATGTCCGAAGAAAGTGGGGATGGTAGGTGGGTGGACGGGTAGATCAGATGGATCGACGGACGGCGGGAGATAAACAGACACGACAAGACAAGACACGACTCGATGATACAGCCGGATGGACAGACATTGGACAGATAGACAGACATGACAGACACAGCACACAGCACACGGATCCACAGGCAAGCCAAGCCAAGACAGGACAGGACAGGACAAGTGGCGAGGAACGTGTACAGGTACGAACAAACGTCGACGAGTCCATGTGTCCATCCATCCGTCCATCAACGACTCTCGGTCAAACTTGTGGAGCGGGGAGCAAGTCCAAGTCCAACGAATATAACACCATACAGTATATACTCGTAAAGAAATCATCGACATCCCCGGAACGGAAAACCAAATAAGATATCAAAAAAANCACCAAAAACTGACACACTGAAACTCTGACACCTGGACACCGTGAATCATCGATCACCCCAGCTCGAAGATCAACACGGTCTACGGTCTACGCTCCAGAGGCGAGGTCTCGATTACCGTCGCCGCTGCCGTCGAGTCCTGATCGATGATTCATTGGATCAGTTGAAGGGATTATCCAGTGGCGCCCGTCCGCCGTTCAATAAAGCCTCGAATATTCGCATGTCCATCCAGACTGCCAAAGAAACACCGTTTGGTGGCGTTCTCCCACACAACGACGTCCAGTTGTTTCGCATAGTTCAGGACGAGCTCGTAGTCCGCTTGCGATGCGAACGCCGTGTAGAGATAGCCTGAAAAAAAAGAAAAAAAAGGAGGATGGGATTAGTTTTTGTGAGTTGTGAGGGAATGGAAAGGACGGAAGTGGAGACGGAGAAGAAAGGAGAAGAAAAAGAAAAAGAAAAGGGGACGGAGAAGAAAAATGGAAATGGAAATGGAAAATGGAGGAAAAGAAAAGAATAAGAAGGAACGCGAGAGAAGGAAAGAAAATCGCCCGTAATCTCAATTTAATCCAGTCGAATTCGAATTTCCGCGGCGTAGCAGAGCGAAGAGGGATATGAAGACAAGGGATATGAAGAGAAGAAGAAAGCAGAATTGGGGGGAGAGACGGAGGGAAGGAGAAGGAGAAGGGAAGAAAAAAAGAAAAAARGAGGGTACATACCTTCTTGGGATTTTAACCGATTCTTCTCTAATTCCCAGAGACGAATTTGATCTTGGACCGTCACAGGGAGAAGCGGGTTCTAAAATTCATCATCAACATCATCAGCATCTCAGCGTCACCATCAACACCATTAAATCGAGGGAAGCAGCGCAGAACACACGAAGAAATGGGGCACGGGGGGAGGGAGGGAGTACGCATGCGTGCGTGCAAGGGGACGTCATCGGAGAGAAGAAACACGGACGTACATTCTTTCGCATCTGGGGGTGTGCATGCGTCATCAGATAGCTAATAATCTGTTCATAGCGAAATTCATTCCATGTTTAGTTCATATCCGCTTTCACGAAGTAGAGAAGTAGAAGGAGGAAGGAGAAGGATCTCCCGCCCCTCGCACCTGATCAGAAGTAATCCCATTCTGCAAGGCCTTCTTCACGCTCTCGCGCGTTATCGTTCCGACGACCAAATTGGGAAAGCGGTATTTGAGGGTGACGAAGAGGTTGAGGACCGCGGTTTGGAGGGGGTTGTCTGTAAATGTCGTAAGGTCAACGGATGAGAATTAGGGAAATGGGCTGGAGAAATGAAGAAACGAACCAGTGTAGGCATATAGCCGATAATTCGTCTCTAGTACGATGAAGCCTTCAACCGGACCAGAACTAGTGCCCGTAGATGTCGGCAACGGCGGCGATGAAGAAGTCAGCGTGGTGGCAAGGCGAGTAGGATTAAATCGCCGTGAATTAGGCTACATACCCACAGTCAGAAAAAAAGTGTAAAAGGAAAAGGACAATGGAATTCGACTGACTTTTCTTTGCCAAATCAGGCCGTAATCGCGGAGGTCTTCCAGCATAGCCTTTTGGGTCTCGCTTAGGTGTTCTGTCGAGTATTCCTTGTGGCACACGAACCGAGGTCAGCTAGTAGGCCTGGAAATGGAATGAAGGCGGACGGCGGTCACATACCCGGCCTAAATCCATGGTCGAGAGCATGAACAAGAAGCTTAGAACTTCGACAAGGTCCATTTGACGTTCCTGGCCGAGACGGCAAGTGAGAAGCGAAAGCTACGAAAACGTATCATCCATGTCTCACCTCGGCCAGGTGCAAGTATTGGAGGAGCAAAAAATCCCAAAGCTGTTCGTGTGGCGAATGAAGCA
>JAPEVF010001255.1:0-11812 GCA_029747585.1 Pleurotus djamor | reverse complement strand
TCCTCTCCATCGTCGACCCAAGCTCACCTTTTCTCTCAAAAGCAACGAAAACATTCCGAACTATCTTTGATTTAGGACCAATACTGGTATACCATGAATCCGAGTACTCACAATTACCACGAACCCTCCCAAACAAGCGTATGCCACATGAGGAATGGTCACCTCGAACTTGGTCCAATTATTAGTACGAGGCACGAGGAGCGAAGGTTGGAATTAGAGGCATACCGGACGGAAGATCATGATGACGTCGTGGGTCGTGAATTAACTCTGAGCCTGCTCTCCTGGTGTGATGCTATCTTGTCTCCGTCGTTTCCGTCGGCGCCGTGGGGAACGTTGACGACGGTATCGTTGGGAGGAGAGCCAAAGCGGGCAAGTTTTGTGAGGGAGTCTTGGCAAAAAGTGGAGTTTTAGGGGTTTGATTGTCTTGGTCTTGGCCGTGAACTTTTCGGCCCTTGCCTCTTTATGCGGCACCCACGAAGTAACCTGCGTCCTCAGCACAGCAGAACTAGAATGCCCTCTTCACGTGTCTCAAAGGTCTCGGAGACGCAAGGCTAAGCTTCCGCACACTGAAGGACTGATCAGAGATGTCGGTGTATTTTTCTCTAACCTACGGACGGCCTGGTCTGCTTGCTTTTTGTATTCCCTTGGAGATCCGAGACCGCACGGCCTCATGTTGGTCTTAATGACCTTGGAGCCGCACCAGGACCAATAGCCGTCTGGCGTTTACCCGATTCGTTTCCACCTTCAAGCTTCACTCGCAATTTCTGGTCTCGCTGACTCATTCGACCGGCTTCCAGAGACCCACATCTTAGCCGAACAAATCTACACTGGCGTCATCTTCCCGAGGTGCATGGACCATCATCTAGCCATGTCTTCCAGCAATCGAGCAGCTTCTGATCCAACGTTGTCGAGTTGCTGTTTATATCATCATCACTGAAGCGCTGATGCAGAAACTACACCTCTGCATAGGGTTGCCGGTGTTTAATCGGCTTTCAGGCTTCTAGGGCTTGGAATGTTGGGCTCAAGGTGCAAGATGTTGTCCGTGGCCTGCGTAATTACCGTCCCTTTCTACTCTTATTTAAGCTAATTCTATCGTACTGCCATGTGTCATAGATAGTGCCATGCATTTTGGGCCAACTTCCTAAGATTCCCTATCTTCAAGAAAGCACACTCTTTGTGATACTTTGCTCATCATTGAGGCTGTGATGTTGAGTGACGACTCGGATTGAACAAAGTCACGAAGCTTTTGACCCAAGTCGAACACAGCGCGTATCTAACGCGTGTTGGCCCATCAAAATAGCCCTCCGCCCTCAAATTTGGTATAAATTCCCCCTCCCTTTTCTGCGTCAAAAAAAAAATTCAGCCATCATCACAGTGCCGCTCTTCATACGCGATCTAACCAACTTCTCCGCAGGTCATATAAGGAAAAAGTACCAATTAATCACGGCTTGACTTCGGAGATCACCTTGTTATGCATCCAAATTCAAAAAGTGTCCTCGCTCTCGTAACCTTCGAAATGTCTCAAAAACAGCTCATTTGATTGATGTATGTGAGAACGAACCAACGGTGGCGTGTACAGCATGCAGCATGGTCATTCTCTTGCTCCCTCTTTTCCCCAGTAGGTGACACTACTGTCAAATACCATCTCACGTACTACTCCTTGAGTTTCTAAGCCAGTAAGCCCACGACTTACTTGAAACCAACGTTATGAAATTTTCGACAAGGTAAGGTCCTAGTTCTCGCTGGGTTCGCGTCCTGAGAGACCTAAAGTTCTCAATGCTGAATTTTTACATGGGCATTATTATCAGTTTCGCTCTGTGGCCACCATTTTTATCCTTGTGTGTCTCACCGAACCCGTGCATCAGCCCATGTAAGTTACGTGCTGATGTTCGGGTAATTACACGACTGTAAGCGGAAGGTGTATATGTCGAACTGGGACTTTGGGCAGCCTGGAGAGGAACCTGGGGAGTGCGGCGAACCAAGAGGGAACATGGGCGCTAAATTGGCGCCTATCGATGCCTTGCCTCTGATTGGCTCGCCGCCACCCATTGTTCGTATCTTTTTGTTCCAGCAGGCTGTCACCAAGCTTTCCTGGCCACGGCATTGTTGTGCGCAGCGACCCATACATAGAGCAAACGGCATGACATCGCCTGACATTCCCCCCTCGTGTTCTTCCCCCCCTTCTCTCCGTTCACTATCTGTTTTGATAACAGAGTCTGGCTGTGCCAGCTTAATACCGACGATTCACGACTTCACGACTATCTCCCCACTTTCTGAACATTTCGGTTCATACTACGAATGCTCTTTGTGCTTCTAATATCTGCTCTTTTCGGGGTTTCCAATGCACATGTTGCCGCATGGCACAAAGGCACGTTTTGCGATGCTAACCACTTGCTTCGGACGATTACTTATTCCACCATGATGACTAGGCATGTACTGCTTGAATGTGAGCTTGCTGATCAGCGACGCTCTCGATTTTATTAATCATGTCGGCGTAGGGTAACGAACGAGGCACAGTGAACCAGAACAGCAACGCCGCCGTACAACCTCTGTTTCAAGTATGTCTCAGGCTGAGTGTCTGCCCGAATTGAGCTGATACCATTGTTAAGCTTCGTAGAGACGACTGGTGGTTCCACCATGTTAACAATGTACGCCTCCCATTTCACTGATCGAGAGTCGTGTTTGACGCGTACCGTAGTGCGATCAGTTTCCACCAGCCCCGGGGGACTTCTTAGAGTTGTGAGTCAAAAACTGGCTGGCGTGCGGCTTTTTTCTGACTGGACGACTGCAGACCCGCTGGGGGCCAATTTACGGTTGAGCATGCAGTCAACCAAGCTGCTACCACGCTTTCTTTCGACGGGAGGTTTGCTGGAGAGTGGACGAATGGGCAAGAAATGCCCAGTCTCAGCCGTTTACCCGATGGAAACCTGCCATGCATCGGCGAACCCAATAGTGAGTCCAGCAGATCTTGTCGTCATCTAGTTGACCTCAATTCACACAACAGTCCATACGCAAAACGAGAGCATGGCTGCTGGAACTGCGTTCGCCATTTCTTACGAGGTGAGAATTGGTTTTGTGACCTGCAGCGTTCAGCTGGATTGACTAGCATTTTCAGTCTGATATCACTCGGGTCACGCCAGAGAATCTTGTGGTTTTCACTGTCGCATACCAGTAAGCTTTCCTTGAATGACTTCCTCCGTTTGCTGAGCTATTAATGGACACAGCACACCATGGAGGCGGATCGCCAATTACTCTGTGCCCTCTGCGATGCCGGCGTGTCCCGAAGAAGGTTGTATCTGTGCTGTGAGTGGTGCTTCTAATCGGTCCTGTCTCGATCCCCTTACCAATTTCCTCGATTTCCTCTCAGTGGGGTTGGGTTCCTAACGGGTGCGTTCTTTGCAGCCCTGTTTGACTCGCTTCTCCGAGGTTAACCATCACACTCAGATGTGGAGAACCGAATATGTACATGCTCCCTTATCGATGTCGCGTCACGAACGTATCTCCTTCAGGCTCATCCGTCAGACTGGCATCAGGGCAACCCGCCGTTTGGTGTGAAGACGATCCCTCTCGGTGTACTCGCGGTGCCAAACAGATGATATTCTGGAATCAGGCAGAAGGAAATAACATTGAAGTCAGTGGCGCAGACCTCTCTGGTCAGCCGCGTTCGCCGGCCTATAACGCAAAATTAGGCTTTGCGGATGGCAAGTGCTTCGCTACTTTTCGCCGTTTACAAATGACTCATGCAAGGCTCAGGCGCACAGAATGATATCTTTGTCAACGTCCCCTCAACGCCTGTTCCAACCTCTCCATTCACAACCCTTCGCGCTACCTCAGTATCAACATCAACAGCGACACCGACCTCAGTATCACCTCAGCCTACAACATCCTCGGAAGCGGACAACGGCGCGACTTCCATCACGACGATAACATATCCGCTCTATGTTTGGTGGACACTCTTACCAATTTTCATGTTACTTCCAATTTTGTAGCTGTATTCATAGACACACCACCCTGTACTAGCTTTATGCGTATTAGTTATGTGTAGACCAATCGTTAGAGTGCATCGATTATGCGTAGTTCCCTTGAGTGACATGTGACCGGTTGACCGCCCGAATCGCTTCACTGATGCCATTACAACCAAATTGAGCCTGCTTAAAGCTTACTCAGTCCCCCTTCTTCCTGCACGCTTAAATTGCGCCATCTCCGACAAAGATGGCCTCGGTTACGCCCCGTGCTTCAGGTTTCTGGGAAACCATGCCCTCGAATTACTTTCCAGAGGATGATGACGACGCCGACGCCGACCAGGAGAGTCGACTTCTCAACAACGCTGACTACGACTTTGATGACAGAACGAGACTAGACAAGACTATAGATCGGATTGGAATGGGTGTGTTCACCTCCTGCAAGTTCTCTGACGAAAGCTGAACTGTGCCATGCCTGTACAGGCAGTTACCAATGGACGTTACTGTCGCTGTGTGGTCTGGGTGAGTAGTTTCAGCCAAATGTGTAATTACTTTTTTCGAGACACAAGTCCTTGACTTCATCAAGGTTGGATGGCGGATAATGTAAGTTCGGTCGCTGACGACTTTGCATTTCTTGACTAGCCGTGTAGATGTGGATTCAAGCCATTGCTATTATCTTGCCGAGGGTGCAGAGACATTACGGTGGTGAGTGGTTTTTCTACTATAAGGACCTGCGCAGCGAAAGTCTCACCTGAAATCAGTGCCGGACTCGTATATAGGCACCCTCTCGTCGTCAATGTTTGCTGGCATGATGTTTGGAGCAGTTGGATGGGGCGCGTGTACGTGACATTTTTTGTATACCTAGAGACGCGAAAATAGCTCACGGATGATACCATTGACTAGGTTCTGATCTTATGGGCCGCAGTACAGCATTCAATGCGACACTATTCTTCACGTCGGTGTTTGGCATACTGGCATCCTTCTCGAGGTCATTCGGATCACTATGCGTCGTCCTATTTTTACTTGGAAGCTCGGTCGGAGTAAGTAGGCCTGGTCTGAGTCAAACCGCTCACGCTCAATGTTCCATCTAGGGCTCCATGCCAACAGATGGTACACTCCTCCTTGAACACATGCCGAATGGGAAGCAATACTTGGTTACTGCACTCTCTGTCTTCTTCTCTATCGGTGCTGTTCTAGCAGCTGTCGTGGCCCTTATCCTCGTACCTCAACATTCTTGCAAGCCGACCGGGCCTTGCGATCCACAGGTGGACAACACCGGCTGGCAGTATCTTCTTACGGCCTTAGGCACCATTGTAAGCAGTTCAAGAAGCTGTCGATCAAACTAATGCTGACGCAATGTGACAGACTTTGACCATGTTCCTCGCTCGAATGGTCTTCTTCAAACTCCATGAATCTCCTCGGTATCTCGTGCACGCTGGTCGTCCTCAAGAAGCCCTCGAGTCACTTCAAATGATCTCACGTTTCAATGGTTCAGACCTTTCACTTGTGTTGGATGACGTAGATGACCAACGACCTACTCGCACGTCTTCGCCCCCACACGAGCCGTCAGAAGCAGACAAACAGCCAACGCCGCCGGTCTCTTCAGACCGCAATCCGGTTCAGACATCCGTTGCTCATTACCAATCTACAGGCGAATCTAGCAACACCCTTGAATCACATTCTATCTCACAGTCTACGGAGCCTCTTTCTCCCATAGCCTCGACATCCCCGGAGATACGCTCACCCATACCTTCTAGATATCACGACGCGAGCAAAGAACTAGGACTTCCACCTAGTCTTTCACCTCGCCGTGAAACACGCTTTCCTTTCAACGACGTCTCCCAGGCCGAAGCTGGTGACGTCGAAGCACCACCCACCCCACGTACACCTCGCCGACCCACCAACCGTCTCTCATCTGCGTCACTTCGATCCCGGAGGCGATCCTCGCTGTATGAAAACAGCACATTCTGTGCTAGACTTCCTTCACGAATACGTAGGCCGTTGTTAGGATGGGTAAGCCGAGTGAGCCTAGTTCTCACTCCAGAGTGGTTGAGAACAACGTTGCTTGTATGGGGTACCTGGTTCTTCATGTCGCTCGGTGAGTTGCCTCCCCTAGAGAGTGGACCTAGTTCACTCACCAGACACGGCCCAGCTTACACGATGTTCAACGTTTTCCTCCCCAAATTACTCGAATCATCGGCTGTTAGCGAGAGCAGCACGCCTGAAGAGAAAACACTGCATGCATCCCTGTGGGATGTTGTCATATTCACCCTCGGTGGATGCCCCGGTGCCATTGTAAGTCTTCCGACACAGATCTGAGTCGTAACGATACTGATCCCACAAACTTAGCTAGGTGCCTATATGGTTGAGTCGTCCTTAGGCAAAAGATGGTCCTTAGCGGGCAGCACATTCATCACTGCTATTTTCTGTGTGATCTTCGTATGGGTCGAGTCTCCGTGGGCAGTTCGTACCACCACAGTCGGTATTAGTTTGAGTGCAACAGTGCGTATCACTAACCGATCAGTGTTTCTCTCCTTTGCTCACCTCTTCGCAGGCCATGTGGGCTGTGCTCTATGGGTACGCCTGTCTACATCCGAGTATTTTCTCAAGCTAATATGTGTCGTAGATGGACCCCCGAGATATTCTCGACAAAAGGTTTGGTTCTAACATTTCCCGTGATACCTCGCTGATCATTGTTACCATACTTTTAGTACGAGGTTCGGCATGTGGAATTGCCTCTGCCCTCTCTCGAATGTGCGTTATTTATTCCCTGACCGCTAGCCATCCCTTGACACATCATACAGTGGCGGCATGATCGCCCCGATGCTAGGAGGCGTCCTTCTCATGGTAGACCGTTCCGTCCCGGTTTATACCAGCGTTGTTGTCTTCGTATTGGCGGGATGCTGCGTGTTACTCTTGAAAGAAGCCCGTCCACTAGACGGAGCCAAAGGACAACATAATATCTTACACTAATGCTAGATGTGATTGACCACGTAATATAATGCGCACATATTTTGATGATAGATGCTGATTTTGTTGACCCTCGTCACGAACAGATGAGCAAGTCTAACGTTTACTCCTGGCTGCTATGCGTTTATCCTTTCCAGGTCGCTTGCTTCCGCCAGAATTGCGCTTGGGTCCTCCCCTTGCACCACCACGAGCAGCACCGTGACGACCTTTACCCCGAGAGGAAGATATGAAGCTGTCCGTGGATTCGCGAGTATTTTGTTTGCTATGTCGTCGGGCGCCGCCAAAGCCGTATTTCTGGTCTCGAGCCTTGCGTGATATTTGGGTTTTGTTCTTCTTCGCTGGACGATCCGAGATGGCGTCTTCGACAGCTACGTCGAAACCGTCATCATCGTTGGGTTTGTCCAAAACATCTCCTCGTTCTGAAAACAAGTCAGGTCAACGACGGAGAAGGGTGAAAGAGGGACAAGTTGACTCACTTCGCTTCAAGCCCTTGAGTCGCTCTTCCATTTCTTTCCTGCCCTTCTGTCTTTCCTTTTGTTTCTCAAGCTGAACTTGCTTCCCGAATTTCTTGCCCTCGCGCTCCTTTCTCTTCTCCTCACTCTTCTTGATACCAGCCGTCTCGTCTAATAGTCGTTGTCGTATGCGTTCCATGTGTGCGTCAGACTTGACCATCTCAGCAAAATAGTCCGAGGGGCGAGTAAAGGGCAATTTGTGCTTGGCTGCGAGAGAGCGGGCCAAGTTCGCTCCGTGAAGAGCTTGTTTATAGCTAAACGGATAATTCAGCATGGCGTAGATAGCAATAGAGGTAGTCACGCACAATGCAAGTTCTCTGTTGAGGTCGTCGGAGACGTCCACATCGATGGATTCGGGATATGTGACAACGAGTGTTTCTGTCCATGGTAGTGACGGGTCCAGCTGAATTGTTTCTCGTATCCGGTCCAAAGCAACCTGGGGAGCCCTGTCAAATTTCATTGGTGAAGGAGAGCAGTGGAATTCGCGCACCGTGTCATCAATTTGAACCTTTTGTTGTGGAACGGCATCTTCGTCAATGTCGGCATTCTCAATTTCGTCCAAGGCAATCTCCTCGTCCTCCTCGTCCTCCTCAACGTCGGATTGTTCTTCGGCGTCGTCCCTATCGTCATCCTCTTCCTCTTCCTCGCCCCCTTCTTCGTCCTCATCGTCTACCTCTGCTTCGCTATCTTCGGCGACAGAAGCGTCCTCGTCTTCACTGTCCTCGCCTTGTGACGCAACCTCGCCCTCGCCCTCCTCGCCTTCCTCGTCGTCGTCTTCGTCTTCAGAATCTCCCAAGACTATCCGAAGCTGCTCCTGGTCGAATTCATCGAGTGCATCATCCCCCAACGCGTTTACCAACCTATTCATCCCCTTCTCGTCCACCCCATCATAATCACTATCACTATTTTCCGAATCCGAGAGTTCCGGAGGTGTTGGGGGGCGAGTCGCCTTGGCTTGAGGCTTGGTTACTTTTATTTTAGACCCCTTGGGTGCTTTGGAAGCTTTTGGTGTAGATGACAGAGTTGCAGGCATCCTGATCGGCGAGAGGGGAGCTGATGCTTGGACACTGAAAAATGTTCGTAGCTTCACGTGACTAAAATAGACAGGGGCTGAGATTATGGGCGTGATTAAGCACTTTATGTACTCTAAGCAAGCACTGTCTAATTTAAGAGAGAATAGTGATGATTGACCCATCAATAGCGTCTGGGCAGTGTAATTCCGATTTGTCGATGGCAAGTGGCCGATAAAGATCTGCAGGTAAAGGAACATGGCTTTCGTCTGGGAAGTTCGTCTGTGGAATCAACGCGTCAACTACAACAGGAAGCAACACATGATATTGTAGGCAGCAGACCTTTTTAATCTCCCACTCCTCCTCAAAGAAGGTGGTATTCACCGGTGGGCCATAGATATTCCCGTCTGCAGTCCCGTTGATAGAGATACCGCCTTTAAGTGCCGCGAATCCATACATCCCATCCTTGGTCTCGGCTCCGACAGCAAGAAGGCTGTACATATCAAGCTGGAATCGCGTCTCCGTCTTGTACTTTCCGCCGAAGGCATTAACCCTGAGATGAATCTTGGGAGTAACATGCCCGATCATGTCAGTCCGACCAGTCGTTCCGTAAATAACACTGAGATCGGCATCTGAAAGAATAAACAGACAAGAGAGTCGGGGATAGGATAAATGGAATATTATTAGTATGATGTTAGTGTCGACGTCACATATGACAACATGAGATGCTTACGGCTATAAGTGAGATTCGCCGTTATCGAGGGAGCTTCAGATCTTGGAGGGTACCATAACCTAGCTATATTTAGTAAGTAAGAAGGTCGCCGTCAGTAAATGTAGATTGCCGGTTCCTATGATGAAGTAGGATGGAGCCTGACGCACCATCATCTGTTTCGAAGTTGAGTTGAAGATCAGCAGAAGCGGGAAGGCCAAATTGCGCTTCAACCCAGGCCGTAGATCGGAAAGAAGGATGCATTTCGAGGACGCTAAGTTCAAATATATGAGTGATTGACTTTTAGACGTGAAGGTCGTTAACCTACCCAGGAATATTGACTGGATGAATTAATTCGTGCCAGAGGTCTACGTCTTTCGTTGCCGAGCCCTGAAAATACAATGTAAGACATTTTACCTTGTATAATCCAGAGAAAGAGGACGAACCATGAGAGAGGCGGAGACATTGAACCGAATACTCAAGTTCCCGGAAAACGCTGCGTTGCCGATAGCGGCGCTAAATTTCAACTGTGTAGCTTGGGAAGAGGTCACTCACAGACAAAGGACGAGAAGTTCGTGATGACAGGCGGGGCAAGAGTCCCAGATGCTTCGAACCCTGTATGGATAGTACCATTCAATGTGTTCCCAGCCTCGATCGCCAGACCGGCCGACTTCGGTACACATTGCTTGGACTCAGCAACGAGCGTTCGTGATTTAGAAACACTGCAGAGAACCCATGCGTCAATGGGAAAGACAAAACAACGGATGTGGGGCGAACTCACGCTACTTCGCAGGAACTGGCGTTGAAGTCATAGGTGCCTGGGCCGGTAGCAAACGGACTATACGTAGTAGGCTTCTTTCGCAGGCCCCGGGAGTGTACGCCCTTTTGGTCCACAGACGGAGCGGTCGTCCCGGAGGCGGAAAATGATATCGACCCAAACCTAGACACCGTTTCGTAGAATCGTAGTGGGTCCTAAGGATAGAAGCAAACCTACTTATTTGTGTCAATCTTGTCAAATTCTACGTCAATGGACAGGACGTGAATTTGCTGAGGGGTCAATTGACGACGACTAAGTCGCTGGGAAACGTGCGTAGGTAGGCTTTGTGAATCAGCAATACCAGCGGAAGCTATTCTGGCAAATGGTCCACTTCCGCACTAAAATCCACTAGCATTGAGACTAATAGCAGCATTTTCCAAGCTGAACGCAGACTCACGCTTTCTGGGAGACGAACCAAGGCACCGACTGGGTTACCGTGCATGAACAAGTGACTGCATGAGGAGCCAACTTCTGATTCATGTTCGCAGACGAGATGGATATCTTGTACCAGGGAGTGGGGGTCGCACGAGAGGATAGCCCACCCAGCGGCCGGGGAGATATCTTTGATATTGCCCGGCGAGCCTGACTTGAGGTGAAATGGACCGTGGTTTCAGCTGAGGACAATGTGGAAGAGGTAGGTAGCTCACTATTTTGATGTAACCAGAGCCAGTACTCTCAGGCAAGTCATAGGCACACTCTCCATGGAAGCAAGGAAGGTCCCAGTCGTTGGTTTTCGCCGAGAAGACCGCCGAGGCGGCGCACAATGAACCAAGGAGGACAAATCGCAGCATCCTTGGAGGACAAGCCTGAGCAAGTATCAAGCTACTCCCAATTCCTAAGGTCACAAATATTCGTGAGGCGTTCACATTTCTTCTGAAGGAAAAAGGAAAACGACATACGTCTGAGAAGGACAAATTGGGTGGACGAGCAGAATGGGGACGCCAGCGCAAGGACGTGGAGCCATTCTGCTTAATATTACTAGGCCTGGATGCCATTAGTCTAGTCCGTCTTCACTAACATGTATACTAAGCCGAACGGTCCTTGGACTAACACCATGGTTGAACTCGCGAAGGCAGGTGGCAGGAACGGCGCTAAGGGGCGCTTATGCCAAGGCACGTAAATTCATCGTCGGCCTTGGAGACGCCACTGACCTCATTGGGCCATGTTGTGATCTGCACCGGGTTTTTTCTCATTTTGGTGACGGGATATTTAATTCAGCGGACACCCAGCGTAATCCATTTGTCGATCTAATTTCCACGTTCTGCTCCACCGCAACAAGTCCGGTGAGTTACCCTGGGACAGGTTCGTTCCAAGTTCAAAGCCACCGCTATGATTGTTTGAGGAAGTCGAATGCAAGCGGCTCCCCGTGACCGAGGAAACTCGCGATGAACCGGCGGTGAAAAGCCGAAAATGACGAAATGCAGACTCTCTTTAAGGCTTATCCTCATGTTCAGCTTGTGCTTATCGACACCCATATCACCAGCACTGCCTGCGAAGGAAAACTTTGACTGAATCGGAATCCTCGATGTTCTCGCTGTGTTGGCTCGACGTCAGACCGAAGCTAGTAAGTACCTTGCTAATTATGCGCGACCAATGCGCGACACTTCGCGGTACCATGAGGAAGCCCGCACTCCATTCGCTCCAACTTCCCTTGATGCCTCTCACCCTCCGCAGTGAGGCAAGGTGGTGTCCACTCCGCTTTCGACCAGTCTCGACCGACGTTTCCAACCTCTTCAGAAACAACTCGGTGGAGCCACATACGACTGATTCTGGTGTGTCTGCCACGTGGTGCCCAGTGGGGTTAGTTCTTGGAATAAACTGACGAATTGTTC